>CAUDMG010003804.1:2124059-2371972 GCA_958450375.1 Homarus gammarus
CCGTGTCTGCCAAGCCCCGACGCCAGTTTAAAAACCCATTTGATGTTGGGAGGATATTCTTGTCTTGACACATGGGGATGGGAGGGAGGGGGGAGGGGAGGAAGAGGGGGAAGAGAGGATGTAGGGGTAGCGAAATAGAGAGAGACTCCAAGATGGGAAGGAAGGGAGAAAAGAGGGAAGGAGAAGAACGAAAGAAAGATAGAGAGAGAGAGAGAGATAGAGAGAAATGAAGAAAATGGAGAAGATAAATAGACAGAGAGAGGGAAAGAGAGGGAACTTCTTGTAGAGAGAGAGAGAGAGAGAGAGGTGGGAGAGGGAAACGTTTTTGTACGATTAGTGGAAGGGGGAGGAAGAGGGTCATTAATATGCTGCTGTGGAGGGAGAATGGAGGGGAAGGGAAAGGTGGAAAAGGGAGGTTAAGGAATAGGAGGAGATGGGATGGTTAGAGAAGAGAAGAGAAGAGAAGAAAAGAATGAAAGGTGGGTAAGGAAGAGGGGAATAAGTATGGGAATAATAAAAAGAGAAAGATAGAAAACGAGGAATAAGCAAGAGAAGGAAAGATGAAAGGAAGGGATAATGGATAAGCAGTTGGATACTAACAAATATAGAAATATGTGGAGGAAGGAAGGAAGGAAGGAAGGAAGGAAGGAACCAATAAACTCCTTGACTAGATTACAACTGTTTAAAAGTTATTCAAGACAAACGACCATGTACAGAGTATTATGGTCGTGCACTGGGGTATACTGGGACAAATAATGTATCACCTAACCTAACCTAACCTAACCTAACCTAACCCAACCTAACCTAACCAAATCTAACCTAACCCAACCTAACCTAACCTAACCTAACCTAACCCAACCTAACCTAACCCAACCTAACCCAACCTAACCTAACCTAACCCAACCTAACCTAACCCAACCTAACCTAACCTAATCTAACCTAACCTAATCTAACCTAACCTAAATGTCGCCGGTAGCAAAATATCGACAGTGATCACAGTAACAACTCCTGAAGTACTGCTGCTAAATCTTGGCTTAACATTGTTTACAAGTGTCAGTTATTCAGCAAATTAGGTTTTTTTCTCTTTTTTATGGATGTGGTAGCGTGTTAATGGTGTGGTGTGCTGAGGTGTGGCTGGTCTGGATGTGGTGTGGTAGCGTGTTAATGGTGTGGCGTGCTGAGGTGGGGCTGGTCTGGGTGTGGTGTGGTAGAGTGTTAATGGTGTGGCGTGCTGAGGTGGGGCTGGTCTGGATGTGGTGTGGTAGCGTGTTAATGGTGTGGCGTGCTGAGGTGGGGCTGGTCTGGGTGTGGTGTGGTAGAGTGTTAATGGTGTGGCGTGCTGAGGTGGGGCTGGTCTGAAAATGTTCCACTCATACGCAGTTTTATCAAAGCATCATAGGAGGCTTGAGACGTGCTGAAATTACCCTTGGGAATAAAAGGTTAGGTTAGGTTAGGTTAGGTTAGGTTAGGTTAGGTTAGAGCTGCGCATGCCCAGAACCTTTTCAGAACGGGGCCAGCGATGTAGTCTATAACTCTTTGGTTGTAATAGTTGCATTTTCTTTCCTCTTGTAGATATACATCACTCGACAGGAAGAGCTGATTCTCGGACGAATCAATTTGTCTGTCATAACAAATTTCCTGTGTGTTACTTCCTGCTGTTAATTTAATTTAATCAATAGGTATCGTTTATATGTTCGCATGCTAAATAGTTTATTATAAGAATGATAAATACACAAGCCTTGAGCGTCAAAAGTGCCGAACGAAGACGTAGCAGATAACTACGTAGAGGTTAGTTAGGGTGAGTTCAGTAAACTGGGCTCCTTCAGCTACTGTACTCGAGTAGCCCAGAAATGCTTGTGTTTGTCCTACACGACAGCATCTTATCAAGAGGAACAGATCATCTACTTTCATAAGCTCCAACACCTTCTCTTATTCTACGTCGTCTAGCACACCCTCTCTGCCGTTGGCTGTAAACTGTTAATAATCATGTTTATTTTCTCTGGGCTCCTCTTACATAGTAATCGCTGCTTATGACACAGTTGATCATCTCGGTAAAGAAGAAACCGCGGAGGTGACACAGAAGCCATACCTCGCCTGTCCACCAAACACCATGTCAAACATCGGATATGTTCCTCACACCTCCGGGCCTTTGCTGAACACTGGATGAATCTTAAGCCTAGGTCAGCTGCACAGTGTATCATGACGACGCAGTTTCAGGTGACGCCAGACCAACTGTCCGCCTCAACATACACGCGGCTGTCTTGGTTATCGATACTGAGCGTGACAACAGTGCATGTAAACTCTGTAGCCGCCTTAACCCCCACTTGACATAATTAACACTTGCCACTCTTTAAACTAAATAAATGAACCTGTACAAAGATTTCTTCCTACAATGACTCATTAATAACTCATACCCATAAAACTACAGTCAACTGCCCCTCAGGCCCTTTCACCCACACACCACCTAAGCCTAAGGAAGCAAGCAAGAACTCCGCTTACTTTCCTGTTGAGGCGCTGTAATGCCTTGACGCTTCACGTAACACAGTGGGCAGTAACCCAGGAAGCGTGGGACCTACAGTATACACAAGTCCACCCCATAACCGTGTTGCCTTCAACCCTCATAAACAAGCTCGGGTAATATATCACGTTTTCTGCTATATGTTATATGTTAGTAGTCTAACTCTGGCAGCTTGTGTGTAAACTCTCGTGCAGACAGAAGGCCAAGGTAGGCGTGTAACGGTGGTAGTAATAACCGTAGAATTTAGGTTGCCTTAGTGGGGAGATATTTAATTATAATGAGTCAGCGGGCCTTTGGCTCACTAAATGATATTTATCTTTATTCATCAAGGATACAGCTTAATCATATTATTGGTGCTATTTAGAGGGTTATGATGGTCACTGAGCTTACCTGTCATATTTAGTCTTATATATCTGTCCTCTGACGCGCCATAGTTGGAAACCGTCGGCTCCTTTATACTGTGAAAGCGAGAGCTCGGCCAGCAGAAAGCAGCTGGCAAGCGCCTGTAGTTCTCCACCAGGTAGCAGACTATCGACTATAAATCTGAGAAGCTGACCAGTCTTCAAAGTTCAGTTGTAATTTAAAATTGCTGAGTAAACTCACATTAGCCTAAGTCCGACAATCTCCAGCAGTCACAGCGTCTGACTGGCCAGAAAATAAGATAATTTCAGCAGTATCTCGGATGAGTTTTGCCTTTTCTCAATATTCACGTCTTTGTATTCAACCGAGAAAACTTTAGGTCCACTGTTTGTTGGGTCAACCATTCAGTACTCCATTATTGTGGTAACGACCGGAAACAGCTCATCTACATCACTGACACTGACTGTATGTTTGAGTGGACCAGTGACCAGGCTCCACCTTCTTCCTGTTATTACTACCCAGGGTAAACAATAAAGCAACATTGACGTTAATTCCTTCACTCCGGGAACGTCACTTATAATATTTAATTTGGTTAACGCCAGATGATTTTACTGAGTCCAGAAGCGGCCCCGTACATAAGGGCTGAAACAATGATCTTGGACGTGCCGCCTCCTGAGACCACTATACAGTACAGTACGTCGAGTCTTATTTTTGTAAGTATTTCTTTAAAACCTTTAAGCACCACAAGTATAAATAATGTCTCTTACCTTAACCATAACATGACCTATAAAAAATTATATATATATATTAAAAAATAATATATTAACGTAAGCATTATACAGGTATTATATAACTGCTTTATTCCCTGTAACATAACGAATGATAAAGACGATGGGTAATGTCGCTAATTTAATTTTCTGCGAATTATGCTTAGTTGTTACTTGTTACTGTCTTGTTACTTGATAGGTAGCGTCATGTTACTGAACTTGTCCTAAATGACACTAATGGTAGGACAAACGCTCCGTGGTAGACGTCCTTAACACTCACGATCAGGCACACGAATTTAAAGGAAACATTTCTCACATATAACAGACATCTGAACACATGGTTGGTAGTGGATGATAGACAGTGTTGATATAATCATTTCCAGGAAGGCTATAATTATATGTCATATTATCTTGTCCTCTCTAAAATTGAAACACGCCAAAATAATCTTGACGCACTGTAATTATTGGACAGATATCATAGTTTTTCATTATCATTCGATTAGATAATTTTCGTCACTGTATGTGTCCTAAAACATGAACGACACGACCTCCCCCCCCCCTCCCCCTCCCCCCCCCAAAAAAAAAAAGTCAAACCAGACTGAGGGTTCAAATGGTTTAATTTATTTGAAGAAGTTTACGGCAGCCAATCATAGACCAATAGTAAATAAACAATTAGAGTTGGTTTACAATTTCTAGAGTCAGCTGGAGTACATCAAGGTGAGGTACAGTACTTCATATTTTAGGTCAATATGAAGAACAGAATTTCGTCTTTTGAAACAAAGTTCATTACTATGTCAAATGTCGTATTAATTACACATTGAAGAGTTTTCGTCCAGCCTGAAGAGTAAGTAGGAATGATACATCAGACTTCAATACGAGGAATGTTGTTTGCGTGTGTCGATGTGTCTAGTAAACTGAAAGTCATCACTAGAGAGAAAAACAACAATAATTAAGTACCTGAAGAACGTCAAGATGAGATAGTTCTACTCTGAATAATGTCTTACCAAGGTTTATTAGCATATGAAACTAAATATGACCGTACCTGTTATGTGTGTGTGTGTGTGTGTGTGTGTGTGTGTGTGTGTGTGTGTGTGTGTGTGTGTGTGTTATTCCTCAACGTAATATTGCAGCAGCTCGGAGAAAATTAGAAAGGCGAGAAAAGTTTTAATAGAATACGACAGAGTTTATGAAATTTGAGGTGAAGAGGTTATTGCATTATATTCATACTCACATAAACCAACACAATTCGGGTGTACACAGACGTTTCCAGGAATTACTGAAGGCATCTGGAGCAGCAGAAACAACTCGGTGACGTTCTGGGAAGCTGGGTGAAAGGATCCAGTTTACATACATAATGAGATTTCAACTGATTTACACAACTCAATTTTGGTCACTATATTAAACCTCTATAACGGATATAGATTCCTTGGGAGTATTTATAGAAGATTATGTTAATCCCGGTCAATAGGAACCTTTCAGGAAGAGGCAGGTTAAGAAAATTGAACTACTAACCTCTTGAGAGTCGTGGCGAGACCCACACTACAGTATAATGGAAGTGTATATTTAAAAGCTGGAGTCAAAGCTGATGTAAATGAGATACTGAAACTATCAAAATGAAGAGGAAACAAGAAGCAATGGTTTTGAATTGGAGAAATTTAAACTTAAGAATTAAATAAGTCAATATTGCATCGGAAACAGAGTTGTGAGTGAGTGAACAAGTTACCAAACACCATCATCAACTGGAGCTCGGTAGACAGTTACACATATAGGTTGAGGAGATACGAGAGTAATGATGGTTGGCTGTAAACAGGATCTGCCTCGCATGGGGCTACAGGTCTACTGTCGTCTCTTTCATTCTTATGTTCTAAGTCCAATAATTTATCCACATCTTGCTCCGGTTTCCCCACTCTTGTCTGCCTTTTGAACTTCTCCGTTGACAAAGTACCTGTTTTTTTTTTTATTCCAAGCAAATAAACTTGAGCAGAGTGAAATAAATGTTAGAAAATTTAAAAAACTTTCCAGACGATGAAGAGTCAACCGAATCACGTTTCTTCGTATTGCTGAAAAACGCAATACAAAATCAAACACTTATCGAATATTATTGGTTCATCTGACATTTACACTTCCAGTGGTGAAACATCATACTGTAAGTGCTCTGAAATCGTCCCACCTGAATTGTAAGAATTAATGAATTAGCTGACAGAATGGAAGATAATTCACCTGGCAATACTGTCATATATTATCAATTAAAGCTTCTGTCACTCTTGGTCCAGCCGGTCAGTAACATCATGACTCCGGCAGAAAGTAAACAGTCGCGTTAAGTATTGTTTAATAGTTTATGTCTCTACAGTGAGGGAGGACGGTGTCTTAGGCCAGTAGTAGTAGAAGAATGGTAAACCAAGATGACTGACTGATCCTACATCACCTGCGGGCTTATAGAATTCCTTTACAAAATAACATCGCTTCAGTAAAAGGGTAATTCTAATACAAATTTTCATTAACCTCAATGTCTCAAACTTTAATGTAATACTAAAGTAATGTTGTTTGGCCAGAGGTAGTGTTGGTTTCTTTATATTTAAGGCTCATGCAATTTATATAAGTAAGACCTTATTGACCCCTAAACACAATAAGTTTGGTGGAGGTCTGTTGACTCTTCGATTTATTAGCAGCCTTGAGGTGAACTGTGTGCTGTATACCTCACTGTACTTCTCTGCAACACCTGTATTTAACAAACATCTGTGATCTTCTAGTGGATCAACTTCCAATATATATTAAGATAGATAAATCATGAAATATTGCCTTAGTGTTGTAACATGATGATGATGATGATTGAACAAAATTGAAATATTGCATCTGGATAAAGGAAAACACGACGCTTTAACATGGGATAATTTTTCTCTGTTCGCACTTTCACAAAAGAACATTGGTGTTAATCACATCTCCAGATAGAAAAAAATAATCAGCTTCTAGATTTTTCATTTGATCACAGAATGTATCAGATTTTCAGTAGAAGCTCCCCCCCCCCCCCACCACAAGAAACTAAAAGACCAACAATTCAATGATGATCAGGACATGTAACCAATTGGACATAAAGATTCAGTTCGGTCAGAAAGCACAGAATAAAAAACCCAGAAAGCCAGTGTTGCCAGTCACTACCTGGGATGTTTTGCCGATACCAACACGGCCGCTGATACTGTCTCCTCTCATCATCTCCTTCATATAACAGACAAAACAAACAGGTAAACAGAATAGACAGACAAACAATAACAGACAGATATAAAAGAACAGATACATACAGAGAGACAGATAAAATAGATAAACACATAAGACAGACTAATATACATCGAGTAGACAGGATTTAAAACAGACAGACAGACAGACAGATAGAGAGACAGATGAATAAAGAACAGACTGAGAAACAGACAGACAGACAGACAGATGAATAAAGAACAGACTGAGAAACTGACAGACAGACAGACAGACAGATAGACAGACAGACAGACAGATGCATAAAGACGTACATAAGAACATAATGGTAGAGAGAGAAAGAAACAGCTAGACAGACAGACAGATATATACTATCCTCTCCACTCACCTCGCTGGGTAGATGGGGGGACAGATAAGAGGGGGAAGGAGGAGGAAGAGGAAGAGGAGGAGGAGGAAGAGGAGGAGGAGGAGGAAGAGGAGGAGGAGGAGGAAGAGGTTTATTGCGGCTTCCGGTACTAGTGGGTAAATATTTGATGAACTTGAGATCTTGACGTGTGGATGTGAGAGAGAGAGAGAGAGGGAGAGAGAGAGAGAGAGAGAGAGAGAGAGAGAGAGAGAGAGAGAGAGAGAGAGAGAGAGAGAGAGGAAGGAGTGAGAGAGGGGAGAAGGGAGGGAAGAAAGGAAATATTGAACGAATGGCAGAAAGAGACAGAGATAAAAGGAAGTAGGAATGAATGAGAAAAGATAAGAGTAAGGAAGAAAGGAGGGATAGGTAAGGGGGGGTGGTTAGGAAAAACGGGAGGAGACGGAGAAGGAATGAAGGAAGGGAAATACAAGAAAGAGGGGAAGAGAGAGAAGAAATACGGTGAAGGGAAGACGGTAAGAGAGAACGTGGGAGGTAAGGAAGGAGAGAGAGAGAGAGAGAGAGAGAGAGAGAGAGAGAGAGAGAGAGGAGGAAAACACAGAGGCACAGGAACCAAAAGAGTTATGAACAGCAAGCAGACAGACACACCTCAAGTTGCAGACGACGATCACAAAAAGAGGGAGTTCCTGCTCGGCGCTACACCTCCACTCTATATATAAACACACACACACACACACACACATGCTACCCTCCTCATTGCCAGGATGTTGGAGAATCACTAATCCGATCTTTTCATATTTCATAACATAGAGACTATATTATACACATGACCCTATCAACGCCCAGAGACACATTTCCGGATTTCGTCTGAGCTCAGAAATATTAAGAAGCACTTATTATGATATCAGCAGACGCAAAATAAGTTTCATGAGCTTGACTGCCAGTTAGATACAGGGTGGATACAAGACACTGTATACTAAGCCTTCGGTATAACCTGGACGGCACTGCACTCGACCGCCTTCACTTCCTTAATTGTAAAGTCAATTTGTCTACTTTTAATTGAATAGACTGGAGGTGCTCATGGTTCGAACAAGTGACCCTTAGGACAAGAGGCGAGCGCTGTATCCACTCGGTTACATAGAAACATCCGGGTACACATAGTATGAAGAACCTATAATACATTATATACTCTGGGAACACTTACTGTAGATACACAATACTCTAACCTTCACGACAACACCTCCACACAGTTAAGGGGAACTTAAAGTCATATATTTGAACCGTAAACCAACAACTTAATGAAACATATTAAGTTTTTCTAAAGAATTAGGATGACATTCTGTAGCCTCGCATCTCTCCACGCTACAGAACCTTGAAACAGCCAGTAAGACATAAGCTCCACTGAGTTATTGTCAGTTTTAGGTGATAGGCGGCACTAGACGGCATCTGTAGTATAATGAAAAGAAATTAAGACGCGCATGCTGAGACGATCCGTAATGAATCAGACGTAAATGTTTGGACACACCCGTATTGAAAGTTATATAACACACTTGTAATAATATCTGTTAAAGCAGGTGCTGTATGCATCTAATAATGGAGTTAGCATGCAGGTCTTGGATGCATCTGTAATTAAAACAATGAGAGGGGCATGGTAGGAACAGCTGGTGATGGAAACGGTATGAAGCGCGCTTGTTAGGACGCATATTGTAATGAAAACCGCTGAGAGACGCTCTGGGACAGTCATGTAATAAATGACAACGGTGGAAGATGTACGCCTACATAACTGTAGTGATGGTGTCAGCGTTATGAAGCGTGAGCTGGGACACATGTGGGAAAGACGTCTATGAGTGCACTAGGAGACACAGGAGGTGAGGTAAGGAAAATGGTGGGAGGCGCGCGCTAGGACGCATCTGGCGCCACTCATCAGTGTTCTTGCTGCCCAGGAAATTACCCTAAACGCAGCCGCTACACCGAGGAGGATAATTTCTCACAGGGTTTCGTGTTTTTCCCTAGAGATTTCCCTCTATGCGTCCCTGTTTTTTCCCAACAGATATTATCTTTATATTCCTTATATTTTCTAAAATATTATTGCTGGTTAATAAAGATTTCTTAAACTCAATTAAAGTAGACTAGAGTAGATGGTAATTTATTTGTTCATATTTCCTACTATTTTTGTGCTTTTATTTATAATTCATCTTTGTTATTTTTCTTTGTGTGTCCTATGGTTCATGTAATTATGTTTTCATTTTGGTTCTACGGTTCTATTACATTTTGGGAGAGAGAGAGAGAGAGAGAGAGAGAGAGAGGGAGAGAGAGAGAGAGAGAGAGAGAGAGGCGCACCAGCATCCATAACTCTTCCTCACACACTCAGTCTCATCCACTTCTCCCCTTTTTTCTCTTCAAATTTCTCTTCTATATTCCTCTCATTTTTCTCTCCCTCTGATTTTCCTCGGATTAATACATGTTCGGTCACCTTATCTGTCCACACACTAAACCACCATCTATCACCAATAACCATAACAGGTCTGGATATAAGCTTTCACCAGCCTTTAACTCTCTATCTTAATCCACTATTACTTCCTTAAAGATAATTTTCTATATAATTTCATCTATAATTTCATTTAGGTGCTAATTCATTTCCCTTCTTTCACTCAATATTATTTCTCTGTTCATATTTACGTAACTCACTCTTAACAAAACAAATCACTATTCAATGTTATAATAATTTTAGTATAGTTCCTTCATATTTACTCTGTATATTATTTTTTTTTTCAATTTATTTCATATTTTTTTTACCTTTCATCCTTACGTAACTTCCTCTCGGTACATTAGCCTTTATTTTTTTTTTATTAATTTGTTATATTATTTTATTCCAAGATATATTTTAGATCATCGGTCATTTATATATTTTTCTTCATTATATCTAACTTTATTCATATTCTTACATAACTCTGATTAAAATTAATTCCCAATAATCATTTCCATCTAATTATCACATCTCTTAACTAATTCTTCGCCCTATGAACACCATTGATCAGGAGAGAGCCACTTGCCAATCACCATAAATGTGTCACTTTTACACCCTACCATTTTCTCTTTTCAATATCAATTCTCTTTCCTCACTCGTTTGTATAATAGTGATAAGATTATTAACTTAATACGAGGCCGACTGAGCACTTCCTGATGACGCCTTCCACAACCTTGAACTAAAGACCAGGTGGTTTTTTTTTTGGATATGAGAGAGAGAGAGAGAGAGAGAGAGAGAGAGAGAGAGAGAGAGAGTCCGTTTTTAATGTCGTCATCAAAAATGGGATTAAAGTGAATTTCTCCCCCAAAATCTTCGTAGAATGTCGGAAAGAATTTTTTTCCTCTTCAGAATTACATTAACATTTAAAATGAATCAAGAGAGAGAGAGAGAGAGAGAGAGAGAGAGAGAGAGAGAGAGAGAGAGAGAGTAATAGAATGGAAAATTTATAAAGTTAAAGATAGAGAGAAAGATAAATAAATCCGAGGGAGGAGAAAAAATGAAAGAGAGAGAGAGAGAGTAAAGTAAATTAAAACGTGAAAGAATGTAAGAAAATAACATTAACAGATAAAAAGACGAATAGAATCAAAGAGATAGAGTGATAGACAGATAGAGAATGCTTTGTGTGTGTGTGAGAGAGAGAGAGAGAGAGAGAGAGAGAGAGAGAGAGAGAGAGAGAAACTCTCCTCTCAAAATCTTCGTTGGTTGTCAAACAGATTTCTTTCTCGGAGGATTACATTAACATTTATATGGAAACAAAACAGACTTTGTTTACCGTGGCAGAGTGTCCTGACAGGCTTACAGCATGTTGATCAGCTGACTCTCCTTCCCTTCCTCTCTCAACCAATAATGTTTTGATTGTGGTACGGTCGCCCCACCCCCCCCCCCTCTCTCTCTCTCTCTCTCTCTCTCTCACTCTCTCTCTCCTTTACTTTGCTTGGATTACAAGATAAAAACTCCCTTATTTTTGTGTAAATTATTGTAGTTCTATCAGTAATTTAATGGTTAATTTCAACCTATTATCAAATACTTACTAAAAACACTAACTTATCTATATCATATCTATAACAAGTATATTGTGTTGAGATAACAGCTTCTGTAATGAAACCAATACATTTTCCTATGGCCCGTCCTACCTAAAATAATCCTGCCTTATACCTTCTACAGATAATCTTACCTATAATGAAAAAAACATTATATGGACTATAGACACTATTAACTATAATTGAAGTCCTATATTGCCCATAGACTCTCACGCCCCCACGACCCTGTTAATGGTATCCTCCCAGTACCTAGACCAAGGACTTGTTATCACCGACAACCACCTAAATTGTCTACCGGTCTATGTTCCTGATCTTTGCAATCTAGACCCAAACAAGGCTTTAGGACCTGGTGATAAACCGCCTCTCTTTCTGAAGAAGAAAAGTATAACTGCATATTTGTACTTTTTCCTAGTTTCTCTAATATTTCTAACCCTTTCTTACATTTCTTGTGCTTTTTCATCGTCTTAGTTTTTAGTCAATGTTCAGCTTATTGTCCTAAAAGGTGAATCCATTCTCTGTTCAGTTATCGACCATTAGCTTTTTTAGCCCAATTATCGTCAAAGAAGAACACCACCTCCTCACCGCCTCCGTCACACTCAATGGGATTTGCAGACGTTCTATAAAAACAATTTTCACTCTCCTAACTCGTAACCTTGATTGTGATCTTGACAACTTCTGTGAATCTTATCTTGTTGTCCCGTTGAAATCCATCCTATCACACCCTCCTGTTTCAGTACAAGTCACAACATGCGTCATTCCTTATCGAGTCACTCACACTATGAAAAGGTTTCATTTTGTCGAATTATATAATCAATATCCTTCATTGTTCTGAATTTGTCGTTTGTGGAACTCTCTGACTTCTCCTGTCTTTTTCATCCACATTCAACGTAAGACGCTTTATACATAGGTCATACACTCACCTCTTAATATATCGTTAAATCATTCATTTTCGTGCACCTACTTTGAGTACGAGTCACACGTCAATTAAACTGACTTCCTGAAGACATACTGACATCTGTACCTCCCTCGTCATTCACATTGAAGAAAAAATTTTCATACTTCCAACAGAATATTTTGTCAATATGCCAAAAATTATATTCTCTACAGACAACCACTGTCATGGGTTGCGTTAGGCTTACCCACGCAACCAACTCCAAAGTT
This sequence comes from Homarus gammarus, assembly GCA_958450375.1. Taxonomy (NCBI): domain Eukaryota; kingdom Metazoa; phylum Arthropoda; class Malacostraca; order Decapoda; family Nephropidae; genus Homarus; species Homarus gammarus. Next base: position 2,136,505 of record CAUDMG010003804.1, read on the forward strand.
TGTTTTACTAGAGATAAGGCACCCGGCGAGGCATAACTGGGACATATATTTTCCATTAGTGGTATGTTAGCCAGCCTTTGGGGGGTGGGGGGGGGGGCAGTGAGACAGTGTTGTACTGTTCATCACTTCACACCCAAAAACCTCATTTTAAGCAGTATCCCCGTGGCCATGGGTTAGTCAAGACGCCACCTCCTCCCTCCTGAAGGGAATGGGAGAACTACACAAGGGTCCTCCACCGCCACTCTGTCCTGTGGACCGTCGTCGACACGAGACTAAGCGTGTTAACCTAGGTTGTTATCCCAGTGGAAATATCACGTGTGGATGCCTGGTCGCAACAAGAGCAATCCAGGCTGGTCTATCAAACCTACAGTACATGGTTAATCAATTCACGCTTTCAGAGTTCTCCTGCCCGACACCCGTCTACAGTGACCGTGATCGACACGAGACTAAGTGTGTTAACCTAGGTTTGTTATCCCCGTGGAAATATTACGTGTGGAAGCCTGGTTGCGACAAAAGCAATCCAGGCTGGTCTATTGCACCTAAATGGTTAATTCAAGTCACGCTTACCATTTCTCCTTGCCGCGACAACCGTCTACAGTGACTGTCAGTGACGCAAGACTATGTGTGGTAACCCAAGAGTACTTTTTGTTGTTATTGCCCGTAGAAAGAAGTTCTTGTGCGGAAGCCTGGTTGCAGCAAAAGGAATCCAGGCTGACAGTAAATGTATCACTTGAAGAATTAAGGCTCTGTTAAGTCATACCCATAGTAGAGTAATCACAAATGTCCCCAAGTTGAAAATTCTCTTTAGAAGATTAATTTTATTAGTGTGAACGTGAATGATTCACATATCCATGCAAATTGTAAATCATTGTATGGAAGCTTGACAAATAAATGTAAGTGCAATTATCTGCCCGTATCTATGATCCTATCTTATTATTACTAAAAGTAATGACTGATTGGTTATGACAATAACTTAGATGGATGTTGGAAATTAATGGAATTCATTAAATCATCATTTATCAAGTATAAATCATGGAATGTCGAGTGGTGGAGTGAACTTCTACGTAGATACGCCATAATCTCCTGTTAGTAACCAGTGTGAAGGTATCGAACTCTACGGTAAGAAATAAGAAACACAACATATTATAATCTTTATATAATATAATCGTACTCATACTACCACCGACCCACCCAAAAACCATGACAATCACACTAATACTCAACCATTTATTCTTTAGCTGCCTTTCGTCTGACCACAATCCCTTCCTTCCATTCCTTCTGTCTCCCTGTATGCCGACCATTCTTCCCTCTTTCTATATCTTTCCTCGGTCCTCATAGCTCTTTCTTTCTCTCTTTAATTCCTTTCTTTCTCTTTCTTATTTCCTTATCTTCCTTCCTTTCCCAATACTTATTTTCCCCTCCATCTCTTCCTCCCCCATTTCTCCTCTTCCACCCCCCGTTGCCTCTTCCCTTTCCATCTATCCTCCCCCTACTTCTCCGACCATTGGCTGGAACACCAACGCTGCTCTGAAAATCCTCAGGCTCGTAAACCATCTTAAACTGGTCATAAATCTGTATAATTAGGAGCTTCTCCTCCAGAATACGAGTCTGATTATCCCACCTGAAGGCCCGTAAGCGTGAAATTAGGCTGTAGAAGGCGCCTACGGCTCCTAATTACAAAGTATTCCGGCCACGCGTTCTGTACCATCTGTGAAAAAAGAAAAAAAGCAGCGCACGGGAAAAGATCGGGAAAATGTTTCGCTGATTGGTCATTTTCCTCGTCCGGGTGACAGCAAATGGGTAATTAGAACTGTGCCTCGCCCGGGATTCCTATTGTGTGTAGCTCGTAGGGGTGGCTAAACTACACCTTCAACCACCGCTCTCACCCGTTGTAATCATTGGAGAGGTAAACCCTTAGTCTTACCCACAGTGAGAGTCGGCGCCTCAGTAGCCGCCATGATTGCTGAATCTGCCTCAGACACTAAACGCCCTAGTGAGGTAAACTAGTTGGTGTAGGTTAAGACTAAAAATAACACTAATGAAAACCATCTGTAAATCTAATATTAATATATATATATATATATATATATATATATATATATATATATATATATATATATATATTTATTTATATAATATCTTTGTAGTATTAAGACTAAGTGTATTAACTACTTTAATGGTTGTATGGTAAGTGGTAGAGAGGCTACAGAGCTAAACGTAAACAAGACGCCAAGAAAATGCCTGGAGACTGAGGGGAGAGGGTGGGAATACCACTCACTACCTCTACTACACTTTATCGTTTACGTGTGTTTGGACAGCATAGTCACCTTAGATGTAGTTGGCTTTTGGGGGGGTTGTATTAATAGTGTTTTAACATTGTGATGTGTCTTATACACTACCGTTCCTAGCTGTACTGTTCTCAGGTCTGATGTGTCTTATACACTACCGTTCCTAGCTGTACTGTTCTCAGGTCTGATGTGTCTTATACACTACCGTTCCTAGCTGTACTGTTCTCAGGTCTGATGTGTCTTATACACTACCGTTCCTAGCTGTACTGTTCTCAGGTCTGATGTGTCTTATACACTACCGTTCCTAGCTGTACTGTTCTCAGGTCTGATGTGTCTTATACACTACCGTTCCTAGCTGTACTGTTCTCAGGTCTGATGTGTCTTATACACTACCGTTCCTAGCTGTACTGTTCTCAGGTCTGATGTGTCTTATACACTACCGTTCCTAGCTGTACTGTTCTCAGGTCTGATGTGTCTTATACACTACCGTTCCTAGCTGTACTGTTCTCAGGTCTGACGTGTCTTATACACTACCGTTCCTAGCTGTACTGTTCTCAGGTCTGACGTGTCTTATACACTGCCGTTCCTAGCTGTACTGTTCTCAGGTCTGATGTGTCTTATACACTACCGTTCCTAGCTGTACTGTTCTCAGGTCTGACGTGTCTTATACACTACCGTTCCTAGCTGTACTGTTCTCAGGTCTGATGTGTCTTATACACTACCGTTCCTAGCTGTACTGTTCTCAGGTCTGACGTGTCTTATACACTATAGTTCCTAGCTGTACTGTTCTCAGGTCTGATCAAACTCTTACAATTTACTCTATTTGTTTCGTATTAAAGGCAGATAAATCAGTGACCATGAACTGGACTCCTTGTCTATATTTTCCCCTTATAGCTGACATCACCATAAACATTTCTGCTCTGGTTCAAGAAAATCCGTCCATTCTTCACGTCCACGAAGGTTATGAAGGCGAATACAAAGTGCTTAATAATTAATACTCTAGAAAAACAAAATATTGCATGTAAAATTCTCAAAATGTGATTATATAGCTATAGGATTTAGGCGACAGATGTCCATTGTAGGAATTAATGCATTATAAATATTGATTTGTTTTGTGGAGGGTAAGGGAGGGAAGAGGGGAGGGGAGGGGAGGGGAGGGCTCCCAATATACTACATATGCGTGTGAAAGAAACACATTATTCATTCATTATTATTTGGGCTCAACATCATAAGAAAGGATCAAAACATTAGAGTTATTAAGATATAAGGTTATAACTACCACTCATATATAAGACTTCACAAGATAAACACTTTAATATGGTCAGGTTTGATAGTTATAAGTGTCTTTTTCTCTCAGTCTTTTATATAATTTTCTCTGTTTCTTTCCTTAGTAATTCTCCCAGTGTATATATTCTCTTTCTTTCTCTCTCTTGATGCGGTTGTTATTGGGGGTATGTTATGGGTTTGTGTATAATTTATATTATCCAATGATTTACTTCTATAAAATATAAATATTGATGATGATGATGATGAGATGGAGAGAAGAGAACCGTTTACTCTCAGGATGGAAGACGGTGTAGTAGGGGGAAGGTTAAGCGTTGGTTCCTCTGATGACCGTAGGTGGCCACCGGGTTGGGACTTGTTCTAGTAAATCCTTTTAATCCTGGTGAATTAGTTCAAATAAATAAACTTATATCATATTATAATTACAATATAACTATTATTATAATGAAACAACACGAAGGGTGTTAAAGTATAAACGTAATAATTTGTATCACAATGACGTCGTTTTTGGCGGACTTTTGGGCAAAGAGAGAACTGTTCCTCCTCGTCCTCGGCGGCACACTGGCCACTTTTCCTCCACACATGTTTGACAAACACGGACCACTGCCAGTGTGACGTTTTGCGTCACACTGGGATGTTTTTTTGCCGCGTCTGCCCAACGCAACGAAAACAACAGCAATGCGTCTAGAGGTTCGCCACGGATCCCGTTACTACAGTTGAGACCTTGAAGGGTTATGCTATAGTTCTTCAATTGCTGAAGCAAGTGAGGCGCCTGCAAAAGGTATAGAAAAGACAATGGATGCGTCGTGAAGTTTGTTTATAAATGGCGGCGGCTGGCTGGTCAAAGAAGACCCTAAATAATGATTTAATAATACTAAGAGGTTTTAAAGTGACGAATAAATAGAACTATGTCACCGATTATGTTATATTATAAATTATTATTGTTTCATGGTTCATTTCAATCTTTACTTAAATATTTTGCACCTAATATGAAGCTCATTTGAGCACAAACCCGGCCAGCAAAGCTCACCGCCAAACCGTTGTCCATTACTCACAACAGCCGAAATCCTGCTGCTTGTTGGGCCAGCGGCCAGCAAAACGGGCAACATGTGTGCCGCCGCCTTTAACCAGAGGTTGGAACCGCCCAGAGCCGCTTACACCACCACTACCACGAGACGTGCCGAGAAACACGGACAACAGTTTTTTTTATTACATTAAAATTAACGAGAATCAACGTAGGTACAATATGTAGAAGTCTGTAGAGATAATAGATTTTCGTAGTAGTGAGGTGAGGAGGGGGTGAGCCTTCATTAAGGTGAGGAGGGGGTGAGCCTTCATTAAGGTGAGGAGGGGTGAGCCTTCATTAAGGTGAGGAGGGGGTGAGCCTTCATTAAGGTGAGGAGGGGGTGAGCCTTCATTAAGGTGAGGAGGGGTGAGCCTTCATTAAGGTGAGGAGGGGGTGAGCCTTCATTAAGGTGAGGAGGGGGTGAGCCTTCATTAAGGTGAGGAGGGGGTGAGCCTTCATTAAGGTGAGGAGGGGTGAGCCTTCATTAAGGTGAGGAGGGGGTGAGCCTTCATTAAGGTGAGGAGGGGGTGAGCCTTCATTAAGGTGAGGAGGGGGTGAGCCTTCATTAAGGTGAGGAGGGGGTGAGCCTTCATTAAGGTGAGGAGGGGGTGAGCCTTCATTAAGGCGAGGAGGGGTGAGCCTTCATTAAGGCGAGGAGGGGGTGAGCCTTCATTAAGGTGAGGAGGAGGTGAGCCTTCATTAAGGTGAGGAGGGGTGAGCCTTCATTAAGGCGAGGAGGGGGTGAGCCTTCATTAAGGCGAGGAGGGGATGAGCCTTCATTAAGGTGAGGAGGGGGTGAGCCTTCATTAAGGTGAGGAGGGGATGAGCCTTCATTAAGGCGAGGAGGGGGTGAGCCTTCATTAAGGTGAGGAGGGGGTGAGCCTTCATTAAGGTGAGGAGGGGATGAGCCTTCATTAAGGTGAGGAGGGGGTGAGCCTTCATTAAGGCGAGGAGGGGGTGAGCCTTCATTAAGGTGAGGAGGGGATGAGCCTTCATTAAGGTGAGGAGGGGATGAGCCTTCATTAAGGTGAGGAGGAGGTGAGCCTTCATTAAGGTGAGGAGGGGATGAGCCTTCATTAAGGTGAGGAGGGGGTGAGCCTTCATTAAGGTGAGGAGGAGGTGAGCCTTCATTAAGGCGAGGAGGGGATGAGCCTTCAGTAAGGTGAGGAGGGGGTGAGCCTTCATTAAGGTGAGGAGGGGGTGAGCCTTCATTAAGGCGAGGAGGGGGTGAGCCTTCATTAAGGTGAGGAGGGGGTGAGCCTTCATTAAGGTGAGGAGGGGGTGAGCCTTCATTAAGGTGAGGAGGAGGTGAGCCTTCATTAAGGCGAGGAGGGGATGAGCCTTCATTAAGGTGAGGAGGGGATGAGCCTTCATTAAGGTGAGGAGGAGGTGAGCCTTCAGTAAGGTGAGGAGGGGGTGAGCCTTCATTAAGGTGAGGAGGGGGTGAGCCTTCATTAAGGTGAGGAGGAGGTGAGCCTTCATTAAGGTGAGGAGGGGGTGAGCCTTCATTAAGGCGAGGAGGGGTGAGCCTTCATTAAGGTGAGGAGGGGGTGAGCCTTCATTAAGGTGAGGAGGGGGTGAGCCTTCATTAAGGTGAGGAGGGGATGAGCCTTCATTAAGGTGAGGAGGAGGTGAGCCTTCATTAAGGTGAGGAGGGGGTGAGCCTTCATTAAGGTGAGGAGGGGATGAGCCTTCATTAAGGTGAGGAGGAGGTGAGCCTTCATTAAGGTGAGGAGGGGATGAGCCTTCATTAAGGCGAGGAGGGGATGAGCCTTCATTAAGGTGAGGAGGGGATGAGCCTTCATTAAGGTGAGGAGGGGGTGAGCCTTCATTAAGGCGAGGAGGGGGTGAGCCTTCATTAAGGTGAGGAGGGGGTGAGCCTTCATTAAGGTGAGGAGGGGATGAGCCTTCATTAAGGTGAGGAGGAGGTGAGCCTTCATTAAGGTGAGGAGGGGATGAGCCTTCATTAAGGTGAGGAGGAGGTGAGCCTTCATTAAGGTGAGGAGGGGATGAGCCTTCATTAAGGTGAGGAGGGGGTGAGCCTTCATTAAGGTGAGGAGGGGATGAGCCTTCATTAAGGCGAGGAGGGGATGAGCCTTCATTAAGGTGAGGAGGGGATGAGCCTTCATTAAGGTGAGGAGGGGGTGAGCCTTCATTAAGGCGAGGAGGGGGTGAGCCTTCATTAAGGTGAGGAGGGGGTGAGCCTTCATTAAGGTGAGGAGGGGATGAGCCTTCATTAAGGTGAGGAGGAGGTGAGCCTTCATTAAGGTGAGGAGGGGATGAGCCTCCATTAAGGTGAGGAGGAGGTGAGCCTTCATTAAGGTGAGGAGGGGATGAGCCTTCATTAAGGTGAGGAGGGGATGAGCCTTCATTAAGGTGAGGAGGGGTGAGCCTTCATTAAGGTGAGGAGGGGATGAGCCTTCATTAAGGTGAGGAGGGGGTGAGCCTTCATTAAGGTGAGGAGGGGATGAGCCTTCATTACTATATCTAAGTTCAACATAAATATTGTCATGTAAATTCTCCAACAGATATTTTGTAATATATTTCCGGTCCTGACACATGAAGTGGAGAGAACCTGCGTGTTAGCAGTGCGAGATACCCAGCACCAGTCACCCACCCGATAGAGTAACAGCCAGACCAGCAGTGAGCTGTACTGGGTGAGTGAGTCACTTACTGAATTACAGGGATAACCTATATACTGTATATACCTATATATATAAAACAAAGAAGTATGTTTATGTGTTTGTCTGCACGAAAATCTCGGAAACTAATTTACCGATCTGTAGTGATGATGGATGGTGTTATATGTAGTGATGATGGGTGGTGTTATATGTAGTGATGATGGATGTTATTATATGTAGTGATGCTGGGTGGTGTTATATGTAGTGATGATGGGTGGTGTTATATGTAGTGATGATGGATGGTGTTATATGTAGTGATGATGGATGGTGTTATATGTAGTGATGATGAATGGTGTCATATGTAGTGATGATGAATGGTGTTATATGTAGTGATGATGAATGGTGTTATTTGTAGTGATGATGGATGGTGTTATTTGTAGTAATGATGGGTGGTGTTATATGTAGTGATGACATGTGGTGTTATATGTAGTGATAATGGATGTTATTATATGTAGTGATGATGGGTGGTGTTATATGTAGTGATGATCTATGGTGTTATATGTTGTGATGATGAGTGGTGTTATATGTAGTGATAATGGATGTTATTAAATGTAGTGATGATGGATGGTGTTATATGTAGTGATGATGGATGGTGTTATATGTAGTGATGATGGATGTTATTATATGTAGTGATGATGGATGGTGTTATATGTAGTGATGATGAGTGGTGTTATATGTAGTGATAATGGATGTTATTATATGTTGTGATGATCTATGGTGAAATATGTAGTGATGATGGATGGTGTTATATGTAGTGATGATGGATGTTATTATATGTAGTGATGATGGATGGTGTTATATGTAGTGATGATGGATGTTATTATATGTAGTGATGACATGTGGTGTTATATGTAGTGATAATGGATGTTATTATATGTAGTGATGATGGATGGTGTTATATGTAGTGATGATGGATGGTGTTATATGTAGTGATGATGGATGGTGTTATATGTTGTGATGATCTATGGTGTTATATGTAGTGAGGATGGGTGGTGTTATATGTAGCGATGATGGATGGTGTTATATGTTGTGATGATCTATGGTGTTATATGTAGTGATGATGGATGTTATTATATGTAGTGATAATGGGTGGTGTTATATGTAGTGATGATGGATGATGTAATATGTAGTGATAATGGATGTTATTATATGTAGTGATGATGGGTGGTGTTATATTTAGTGATGATGGATGATGTTATATGCAGTGATGATGGGTGGTGTTATATGTAGTGATGATGGATGGTGTTATATGTCGTAATGATGGATGGTGTTATATGTAGTGATGATGGATGATGTTATATGCAGTGATGATGGGTGGTGTTATATGTGGTGATGATGGGTGGTGTTATAGGTAGTGATGATGGATGTTATTATATGTATTGATAATGTGTGGTGTTATATGTAGTGATGATGGATGGTGTTATATGTTGTGATGATCTATGGTGTTATATGTAGTGATGATGGATGTTATTATATGTAGTGATGATGGGTGGTGTTATATATAGTGATGATGGATGATGTAATATGTAATGATAATGGATGTTATTATATGTAGTGATGATGGGTGGTGTTATATTTAGTGATGATGGATGATGTTATATGCAGTGATGACGGGTGGTGTTATATGTGGTGATGATGGATGGTGCTATATGTAGTAATGATGGATGGTGTTATATGTAGTGATGATGGATGATGTTATATGCAGTGATGATGGGTGGTGTTATATGTAGTGATGATGGGTGGTGTTATAGGTAGTGATGATGGATGGTGTTATATGTAGTAATGATGGATGATGTTATATGTAGTGATGATGGATTATGTTATATGTAGTGATGATGGGTGGTGTTATATGTATTGATGATGGGTGGTGTTATACTACAGATTCGGAATGGAACTTTCCCTGTTGATTCAGAAGGACAAATAATCATTCCTCAAGGATGTGGAAATGTTGTAAAGTCCTCAACTGAGCTCACTAACATGGTCTACCCAAACATTATCCACTACTACAAGGATCACAAGTGGCTGCGTAAACGTGCAATTTTGGCACCAGAGAATGAAACAGTGGCTGAAATCAACATGACTCTACTCAGACAGTTTCCAGGCAATGAGACCTCATTCAAATCTGTTGATACAGTAATTGACCAGGACCAAGTAGTCCAGTACTCTGCAGAATTTCTTAATTCTTCGGAGCCCGCTGGAATGCCTCCTCACCACCTCACTCTCAAGATTGGAACTCCTATAATGCTTTTAAGAAATCTTGAACCACCAATCCTCTGCAATGGCACAAGACTGGTGGTGAAGAACATGATGCCACATGTACTGGAAGCTACAATACTGACAGGAAAAGCTAAAGGAGAGGACGTGCTTATACCAAGGATACCTCTTATCACCACTGACCTGCCATTTGAGTTCAAGCGATTTCAGTTCCCGGTTAAAGTGAGCTTTGCCATGACCATCTACAAAAGCCAGGGACAGGTCCTAAAGATGGTTGGCCTAAACCTGGTGTTTCCTTTTTCTCTAATGGACAGTTCTATGTTGGATGCTCCAGAGTGGGAACTGGCAAAAATCTGTACATACTTGCTGCTAATGGCAAAACCAAAAATATGGTCTACCTTAATGCACTACAGTGAGACAATGTGGAACCTCCCGGAAGGTGGCGTCCTACCGTGGCCTAGCGAAAGAGCCGCCCAGAGGGCGGCGATTGCGCTCATGTATATATATATATATATATATAGTTCATTAGCCCAATAAAGCACGCGGACTTCTACATACAATCAACCCGCCAGGATTCGAACCCACGCCCCACAAGCCTATGACTGTGACCGGGGAACGCTAACCGCTGGACCACCAGGATGCTAAAAGCAGTCCTAGACTTCACGGCGCCATAAGCTCGTTGAACAGGCTTTGTGTGAAATATAACAAAGTCTAGGAATGCTTTTAGCATCCTGGTGGTCCAGCGGTTAGCGTTCCCCGGTCACAGTCATAGGCTTGTGGGCCGTGGGTTCGAATCCTGGCGGGTTGAGGTGTTGATTGTATGTAGAAGTCCGCGTGCTTTATTGGGCTAATGAAATATATATGGATCCTCGTGTTTCGAAGCCGGATTTGGTAAAACGTTACTCTGACCACCTAAGTGGTGCGGGTGGTCCCCATTAGAGGTTCACGGCGCCATAAGCTCGTTGAACAGGCTTTGTGTGAAATATAACAAAGTCTAGGACTGTTTTTAGCATCCTGGTGGTCCAGCGGTTAGCGTTCCCCGGTCACAGTCATAGGCTTGTGGGCCGTGGGTTCGAATCCTGGCGGGTTGAGGTGTTGATTGTATATATATATATATATATATATATATATTGATAAAATCACACGGGAAAAGGAAAACAACTGAGCACCTTAGCTTTCGTCTTGAATAAAGACGAAAGCTAAGGTGCTCAGTTGTTTCCTTTTTCCCGTGTGATTTTATCAAGATTTATCTTATCCATGTTTTCATTGTGGATCAACATGAAATATATATATATATATATATATATATATTAGGGTGACAATAAAAAGTAAAAGTTTTAATTTTTAGATGGCCATTTGTCCAATACTGCGTATCTATGAAAAAAGAGCACAGGCGAAATCCTGGGTCATTTGGACAATATTTAGAGGTAGCTCAAGCCATTTGAATTTAACACTACTGAAATTATTGATTTTTTTTAATTTCTTTATTTATGAACCGATTACTATGAAACTTTGCAGGTATATGTAGAATGCAAATTCAAACTAAAGTTGTTCCTAACATTTTTTCTAAAAATGAGTAATGAGTATTTTGGCTGGTGCAGCTATTGGCAATGCAGAGGGGAGGGAGAGGCGGGTGTAAGTCCGGGTAGGGGGAAGAGGTTGTGTGCCAGTGTCTGACTGGTACAGTAGCATCAGTTGTGTGTGAGACGTGACGGTGGGTGTGTGTGCGTCGCTCTTATTGCAGTATTACGGTTAGTACCATTGTCTTTGTCTAAAATCAATGCATCAATTTAGCTATATAACACTCTAAAAACTTTATACAAGTGATCTTGCATGCCGTATGCTTTATGGGTGCTGTTGTTTGCATAACAGTAACAACATAAGTTACATAAATGTTTTTGTTTGTTTCAGGTTCAATGGCGAGTACACGTTCAAAAACTGAAGTTTGGCTCATTGGTCAACACATAACCGAAATCACGGGTGCACAACTTCCTTCAAGAGGAGATGTTCTACATCTGTTTTTCCACGGTCACAATGAACATAAGAAAACAGTATTGGACGAAAGGTAGTGGATCTTTTTTTAATGTGGAAGGGACTTAAGAAAAACTGCACTCGCACTACAGACACACAACGTAAGAAAGAGGAAACTTTTTGTGATGAGTTAGAGGACCTCTTCGATGTTGCCCACCCCAAGGCAATGCAGCTCTTGACCATCAAAGAAGACCGAGCATTCCTGGCAGCGCAACGAGAAAAAGGGAGAAGAGGTGTAATGGCAGGAGTAGACAAAAAGATTGCTTGTTCCATGAAGCGTCAGGAAGAAAGCAAGAGTAAGCAATCTCTACAACAGAATCAAGCCAGTTCTGCTCTTGAATATGATGAGTTGGGTTCTTCGTCTGAAACAGAATCACAATCAAGCTCGTCATCATCTACAAGTTCCCTAGCTATATCACCAGTGGTATCTTCTTCCAATCGTAAACGTGCTACTCTCAAAGTTATCACCCCTGAATTGTCAAGTACATTGGACCGCACTGGGATCAGTCACCGCTCTGCTCTCTGGATCGTCAGTGCCACGGCTGCTAGTCTAGGTCATGACCCAATGGAACTAGTTTTAAACTATGAGACAGTGCGTACTTCGCGAGCCACCCACCGTTCTGGGATTGCCAACGAAATTAAAGAAAAATTTCAACCTAGTGAAGTGCTCACTGTGCACTGGGATGGAAAAATTATTCCTGATGAACAAGGAGCGAGTGTTGACCGAATCGCCATTCTTGTCTCCGGAATCAATACTGAAAAGCTGCTTGGTGTCCCGAAACTATTGTCAGGGACTGGACAGGCCATTGCTACAGCAGTCAGTGCAGCTCTGGAAGAGTGGAAAATATCAGAGAATGTTTCAGCACTCAGTTTTGACACAACAGCTTCAAACACTGGGCACTTGTCGGGGGCATGTGTCATTCTGGAGCAGAAACTCGGCCGCCGTCTTCTGCATCTCGCGTGTCGTCACCACATCCTTGAGCTTGTTGCCGAGAAAGCGTATGTGGAATGCATGGGGCCTTCCTCTGGACCAGTTATTACTCTCTTCTCTCGCTTCAAGCATAAGTGGAAGGACATCAGTCAAGATGACTACAGCCCTCTCTCAGACCTCCCTCCAAGTTTGTACGAGAAACGAGATGACCTCATCTGTTGCTGGAAACATCATCTGGGCAAGAAGCAGCAGCCACGTGATGATTACCGTGAGGTACTGGAGCTAGCAATCAGGTGTCTCGATGGAGCTCTACCCAAGTTTAATCTCCGACGGCCCGGAGCACTTCACCGAGTACGGTGGATGGCTAAGCTCATTTATGTCATGAAGATCCTGATTTTTGCTTATCAGTTTAAACTAACTGCTCGTGAGACATTAGGCTTGAAACGATTCACATTCTTTGTGCTAGAGGTGTATGTCAGTGCATGGTTCACGGCCTCCGTTCCATCCTCCGCTCCTGCTAATGATTTGCGGCTCCTCCAAGACCTGTCAGAGTACCACGACGTCAAAATATCAAGAACATGTCTCACAGTCTTCGGTCGTCACCTGTGGTACCTCAGTGAAAGCTTGGTGGGTCTTGCACTCTTCGATCCACAAGTTAATGCAACAATGAAGACAAACATAGTTCGGGCAATCGTTGAGAGGAAGGCGACCGAGGATTCACCAAAACGTGCTGCTCTTTCTGCCACATCTTCCCTTCCCACAAAGCAGCTCTCAGACTTTGCTTCTAGAGGATCAAACTTTCTATTTGAAAGTCTCAAAATGAAGACTTCTTTTTTGTCCAAGGAACCTGACACATGGTCTGATGATGAAGACTTCAAAACTGGCGTCGCAGTTGTGGGTGGTCTCAGAGTCATCAACGACACTGCAGAGAGAGGGATTGCCTTGATACAGGCATTCAACAGCAAGATCACGAAGAGTGAAGACCAGCGTCAACATCTGCTGCAGGTTGTTGAAGAGCAGAGGCGGTCACAACCAGGGACATCAAAACAGGACCTTACAAGCAAAAAACGAAAACAATGAATGGGTTGTCCACACCTCTCCCACCCATTGATGTAAGCGTGTTCACTGCAGTTTCATTTTAAAAAGGAATTAATCATTTATATGTACAGTGTACACATAAACTTGCTCAATATGTAAATTTTAAAATAAACCGGCACATTATGAATATTCGTATTTTTTGCCTATAAGGATAAAACTTCAATTGACTTGAGCTACCTCTAAATATTGTCCAAATGACCCAGGATTTCGCCTGTGTTCTTTTTTCATAGGTACGCAGTATTGGACCAATGGCCATTCCATTTAATCAATTTTAGAAATTCACCCCAATGCACTATTGTCACCCTAATATATATATATATATATATATATATATATATTTATATATATATATATATATATATATATATATATATATGCTGATAACCACCAGGAAAGAAGAAAACACTTCGTGTTTTCTTCTTTCCTGGTGGTTATCAGCATATACCTAGATCACGCGCACCTACAGTGATTTACTTGCATATATATATATATATATATATTATATATATATATATATATATATATATATATATATATATATATACTATATATATACTATATATATATATATATATTTGCCTCACCTTTAATATACATTATGATGTATAACTGAAATTCACCTCATCTAAAATTAAATTTAATTCATTAAAATTCAGAGGCGAAATTCTACTTTATATGTTGACTCATATTTGTAATTAAAACCCAAAATTGTTTTTATATTTAGATGTACGGCGTTCTCAAGCCCTCTCTCTTTCTCTCCCTCTCCCTCCTCTTTTCCCTCTCCCCCTTTCCCTCCCCTTCCCTCTTTCCCTCCTCCATCACATTTCCTAGGATATAGACTTAATAACTGGGAGGCTTCATTAAAACCAGATTATACAAGAGGAACAAGACTCACATATCGCCCTATTAAACGTCGCCCTATTTAATTGGGCATTTTCTCTTCGCCTCATTTTTAATTGGTAATGAAAAACCGAGAATGTTGTAGGGAGAGTCTAGGTTGTGTCCTGCTGTTCCTGAGGTGAAGTTTGGTTTATTTTGTAGGTTAGGTTAGGTTAGGTTAGGTTAGGTTAGTGTTAGGTTACGTTACGTTAGTGTTAGGTTAGGTTACTTTAGTGTTAGGTTAGGTTAGGTTAGGTTAGGTTAGGTTAGTGTTAGGCTACGTTAGTGTTAAGTTAGGTTAGGTTGCGTTAGTGTTAGGTTACGTTACGTTAGTGTTAGGTTAGGTTACTTTAGTGTTAGGTTAGGTTACATTAGTGTTTGGTTAGGTTAGGTTACGTTAGTGTTAAGTTAGGTTAGGTTACGTTATTGTTAGGTTAGGTTAGGTTACGTTAGTGTTAGGTTAGGTTAGGTTACGTTATTGTTAGGTTAGGTTAGGTTACGTTAGTGTTAGGTTACGTTACGTTAGTGTTAGGTTAGGTTACTTTAGTGTTAGGTTAGGTTACATTAGTGTTTGGTTAGGTTAGGTTACGTTAGTGTTAGGTTAGGTTAGGTTAGGTTACGTTAGTGTTACTTACTCCAGGTTGGGTTGGTTTTGGTTAGTTTTCGTTATGTTTGGTTAGGTTAGATTAAGTTTGGTAAGTTTTAACTATATGATTTTAACATTAGAATGGATAAGTTAATTTGGGTTTGGCTTGGTTAGGTTAGGTTAGGTTAAACTAAGTGTCGTTGTCTTTGGTTAAATTAGTTTAGGTTAGGCTTGGTTAAGTTAGGTTAGGTTAGGTTTGGTTAGCATTGGGTGGATAAGATTAATTTTGGTCTAGTTTGATTACGTTTGTTTAGATTAAATTAGATTTGAAAACAGATTCTCTCTCTACAGTTTAATAAAGCACCTTGTTGCTCTCAGTGCCACCAACACACGGAGCGAGGCTTACATTATATACCAGTCTCTGATAGTAACATTCTTATTCTTTCTATCTATAGTTATAAAAGGACGTGTCTGTCTGTTAGTCTGTCTGTTCCAGCCACAGCTCTAAAACAGAACCAGTTAGAGACGTGAAACTTTACACACACATTACATGGACCCCAAGGTTGTGCTTCTTGGTATTACTATTGACCACGGACCCCAGACTAAGATATTACCACGACGATTGTTGGAGCTGGTTACCCGTGTCAGGGAGGACGAACAGTGGCAGTCAAGGTTATAGGGTGTACCAAACCTGTGGGAAGACGGGTAATTTTACTCGTAACCAATAAACTCTCTTAGTCTCACTATATTTCAGCCAATCAAAATAATTCTGGACTCCTCTTTTTACCTCGTCCACATTTTCTCACGTCTTACTCTTTGCAGTAGTCATGTTCACATCTCACGCGGAGTAATGGTGATGTATGTGTAGTGAAGCCCTTCGTCTTATCAACAACCTGTCCCTCAGTCTCATCGTAAGTCCTCTTTATAACAGGTAATGTCTCTTCATTTTCCGCCTCTACTTTCTTGGTCAGTTTACCAGTGAAATCCAATCCATCATTCCGAGTCACAATACATGTCATTCTTTATCATGCCTTCCACATTCCATACTAGTTCCAATTACTCAAACTTTACCATCATTCACCTTCTCCTCTCCCTCACTTCTTGTCCTTGGACCTTCCTGCCTCCTTCAGCCACAGGCAACTTACAGCTCTCCAGATGAAGGTCATTCACCCATATTACACAAGTAATTAACACATCTTTGGCTTTCCTGTCTTCACTTGTCAGTCACAGTCCCTTCCTGGGATGTGTGGCACTGTCTTGTTCATACGCTGTCAAAGAAAAAGAAACAACAACGTAGAAATGACAATAACAAAAACAATAACAAAATAATCACCACCACCACCACCGCCAACAACAGCAACAACAACAGCAACAACTACAACCACAACAACTATGGAAATACAGCGAGATAAAGAAAATAACACAGCAACATTAACAACAACATCATCACTAACAACAACAACTGTAAAAATAACGATAACATAAACTACAGGAAAATCAGTGGCAAAAATAACAACATTCAGAATAACTAACAAATAAAACACCACATTACGGCTCTGATATAATTCTCTATATCTGCCAGCAAAAAAAAAAAAAAATCAGAATTAACAGCCGGTTGGGAGGCAGTCCTGAAGCGTTCATTATCTGCCTCATTACTCACAAGATCACATTACATAGTTTAATTAACGAGCAGAAAATAAGCACGACTGGATATGACTGCTCAGGTTCAGACCGGGATCATTATTACAGGACTCACCCTTGCGTGTTACAGACCCGACAGGAGCATTATGTATCGAGGGGATAATTAATGGTGACTAATTTTCATTGTATTAAAGGTGTTTATGCCATTTAGCTGCATATTTAGGTCCTAAGTTTGACCTGACTTTACCTGGAGTGTATGGATTTATTTTCGACTTGGAAGAAATAACCCTCGAGGTTTATAAGACCGAGGGCAAGTAAAAGTTATTGTAAAGATGCGGGTCTTATGGCCGCGCACCAGAAGTTTGTGTAGTGGCCTTGAGGATAGATTGGAAGGAGGGAGCAGCTTGTGTAGACGGAGCCATTCATTTCTGTTTTTGTTTTCCTGTTTTCCTAGATACATAAATACAGAGAGAGAGAGAGAGAGAGAGAGAGAGAGAGAGAGAGAGAGAGAGAGAGAGAGAGAGATATACACTCTAGCATGCACACACTGTTCTGTCAGGACTTTTATTTTATTGACTGACATTATATAGATAAATATTAATACAGTAGTCTTAGCATGTCTAAGCACACAGACAGTGCAGGTGTACTAACTATGGTAAGCAGTAAGTCAAGTCAATCAAAGTATAGACCACTAAAGCTATCAATCCTTATTTCCATTTGAGTCCTCTGCTTGGGCTGCGGGACAAGCCAATCTACAAAAATATCTACGAAAAAAATTGGTATGAAAATTTGTGGCTAAACGTACGAAACAGTACAGACAGGTGACCACTCGGACAGGTGACCACTCAGACAGGTGACCACCACGCACATTAGTTAGTAATACAGTACTTTTCTCTCCTCTTTCTGTTACCTCATCGGCATCTTTATAACCGTAAAGAAGAAAGTGTTTGGTGCCTGATCGCGTCCACTAGGTATTATAAAATTGTGTTCCCTTTACCTAGCGCCCTGCCGGTTGATATTGTCACTCTGTACAAAGATTAAAACAAAATATTATGAACGCAAACCAACGTGATTCCGTCTCAGCTCCCCCCACCCTCTCTTACTCGCCACAAACCAACGTGATTCCGTCTCAGCTCCCCCCCACCCTCTCTTACTCGCCACAAACCAACGTGATTCCGTCTCAGCTCCCCCCCCACCCTCTCTTACTCGCCACAAACCAACGTGATTCCGTCTAAGCCCCCCCCCCCCCCACCCTCTCTTACTCGCCACACTTAAAACGTCCAGGGTTTGCAGGACCAATAAGGTCTCGTGTTCCCATAACTAAAATAAATATCATTTTATTATTTGGGGTAATTTGTTGAACAGGAATAGTCCAAGTGACACCATATGAACGTTAAGCATCTTACCAGCATCAACAACAGACATTTTACCATTTGTATAGATTTATCCTGCCATCACTGTCTCGATACTGTCTATCTTTATTTCTCCAGACATGTAAAATCAAGTCCTTTGTATGTCACTCAGGTTCGTTATCACACGGAACATTATAATCATTTATTCTTTCTGTGTTATAGAGGTAAGTTGTTGTGTCTCAGCCATTGTTCACATGACTCCAGTACACTGTGTCATACTTGTCAGCTGCATCCTTAAGGTGAGGCCATTGTCATCTCCACACAACAAAAGCTTATACATATAACACTATTGAATATATTTACATCACAGTGAAAGATAAAAGGTCCCAAGATACTCCCATGAGCGACTCTACAAGTTATTGCTAAGAAACTCATTAACAATATATTTCCTATTCTCAAATTAAACATAAACCAGTCAACAGATTCAGTACCAAATGCTCTTAAATGATCACTCAGTATAGGACTATCGACTGTGTTCTTAACCTGTTTCGGTTCTAATGTGGTCAGGAAGATGGACCAATTAGTTGAATGGAAAGTTGAGACACAATACAAAGGACTCATTCTCATCTGCCACGATATTAACGTTAACAGTGAGATTAATTATATTTATCACATTTGTTTTAATTATACGAGTCATCCCCTAAATCTGGTTGAGATGCATAATTCCCTTGGTCAATACATTATATAGTTCCAGACTATTTGGAGTGATTCATTTGTTTCCGTAGTGGGATTTAAAAGTATCTGAACCCACACAACATTTGCCTAAGATAGCTGACAATTTATTAACTAATGATCTAGAAATTGTTGTTGTGACGACTCTCTCCCCTCCTCACTCTACCACCATCACCTTCACTTGCTCCAACTGGACACCAGGAGAAGAAACTGCTTCACGAAGCTACTCAACCCCAGTGAGCACCGATTCAGAACCAGTTTCCCATCCGACTATGAGACCGAGGTATCGAGGTAAGTGTGTCTGCCTGGTAGACTGAGTCTCTCTCCTGTAGCCTACGGTGTTCCTCTTCTCCCGGGGTGTGGAAGACGAATTGTATTAAGGACTACTGCTGGTGGTGTTGTGATGGTAGTGGACTACGGCGTTAGTCCCTAGCTCCTTGTGGTTGGCCATCACAACCTAGACTTGCTACTTGAGCTACCATGTCTATCAGGTTTTTGTGTTGTTGTATAGTATATAGTAAGTGTATTTAATGTTTAGAGTAAAAATAAGTGGGAAATATTCTGGCGTATTTTGACAAATGCTTAGTAGTTACTTTTGTTTTGATAATTGCATATTTTGTTTTACCTGTGTTATTAAATGTATTTTTTTTTATGGGGATTAGCCCACCCGGGCACAGGTCACTGACCCACATCAGGGACTGGGGTGGAGCGAAATAATAATAATAATAATAATAATAATAATAATAATAATAATAATAATAATAATAATCATAATCATCATCATCATCATTATTATCATTATTATTATTACTATAATAAAAAAAATATAATAAAAATAATATTAATGAAAATAATATTAATAACAATAATAACAATAAATAAATACAAAACTGAAAATAAAATAAATCAAGAGTGAGAAAGGATATGCAGTATATATATATGCAGTATATATATATATATATATATATATATATATATATATATATATATATATATATTGTATTGTCAATAGCAAGAGAAACAATTGAGACTTCAATTGTGTGTAAATGAGAGAGAAAGTCAGATCACCAACCTGGGACTTGGTCATGATACCTGATTCCAACATGGGACGGAATCCACACAAATTCGATGCGAAAGTTGTTCTCATTGGCAGTTACCACATTCCTTTTAATATCACATGCAACTTTAGACATAGAGCCTGACGGGCTATTCATTGATTTCAAAGCACTTTGAGAGTCACAGAATATCACCCCACCTCCATTTTCTTTAAGGTAGCCTGTGGCTAAGTAGATTCCAGTTAGTTCAGTTTGTGTTGTGCTGGCCCAGTTGTTCAGCCTTTGTTTGTTTGACACTATCATCTCTTTCTCTTTATACATTACTCATACACAGCCTGTTCTACCTGTGTTTGTCTGCACAGAACCATCAGTAAAAGCATAACATTCACTTGATTTAATACTCTCTATGTGTCTGTTATCGTGTGACACATCTCACCACATCGGTGTTTAACATTTGTGTACACAACGGCCGACGGTACTGGGCTACGGTGTGTCCTTAACATGGTGAAACTCGAATTTTCAGACAGCACTAATTAACACTGGTTTGGTGGGTGAAAACAAGCGTTTCCGTGAAACAAAGTAAAACTTATTAAAATACACTGTTTATGATAAAAAACTGAGATTTAAATGTTTGAACGATATATTAAAGTGTTTCTTGAGTCTCTCTCTCTCTCTCTCTCTCTCTCTACAGCAGCACGTTAATGGCCCGAAAAATAGTTTAGGTCATCCCACTTGAAACAAACAATGGTTCCTTCAGCCAGTATTCTGTTGACGTTAACTCGGTATGTTTGTCTGTCTGTCACTTTTCCTTTTTTGTCATTCTTCTACACTTCATCGCCTGCTTATTGTCTCTAGAGATGATACCATCAGTTTAACTAACACATTAAGCTTTTGCGTGCTGCTGCCGAGGAGTTAAGCTGAGAGATTAAGCTGAGAGTTTAATTTGAGTTTAGTCTGGCTTGATTTGATGTAGGAGGACAGTGATACCATTACATCAAATGGTTAAGCAAGTTTTAGGATATAATCTGCCTGATACTACAAGTGAGTCCCGTAGGCCTGACCTCCAGTTAGGGGCAGTGAGGAGGATATACCATAGTCTATACTAAACCTTCGCTACACAAGGAGCCACTTTCAGCAGCACTGCAGCCAACCATCTTGCTGCCTCAGTTCTATGTGTGCTCATGTTTCCGAGAAGAATATGACTATCATGCCATGTAACCACGCAGACAAAACGACAATAGTACTGTAACTTGATAAGTTCGTCTGAAATTTGTGAATGAAGCCGTAATATATATATATATATATATATATATATATATATATATATATATATATATATATATATATATATATTAGATACCCCACAGTCTCATCGGTGAATGATATGAACAATACTTACACAAATGTGTTTATTAATGAATTTATGCAGACGTTTATGAGACAAGTGTCTCCAACACAGTGATATACAGCACAAAGTGACCCACTCAGACTATGTGTATATCTATAATCAAAACTGAACCTTTAGGTGACCAACACTCTGTGAGACGATTTACGTCAAGAAAGTGAGACATATATTTCACGAGACAAATTTCACCTCATAATAACTTGCATAAAATTGACGTAAAATGTCAACCAATACATTGTAGCAGTTGGGAGGAGATACAAGGTGATAAAACCGCTGAACTAAATGTTGCATAAGACTAATGAATCAAGAAGAGAATGAATAAAGGTGGAGGCGTGTGTACAGTATAGCTGATGATTAAACTGAAAATAGTATTGACGCGAGCTGCCTTAACGCCTGCAGACTGATAGTTGTTGAGACAGCAGCACACCTGATGTGGCTGACAGTATCTAGGTAACCAAATGACTATTACTTTTGTCTATTACTGACATATGGAGCGCAGTGAATGGTCCTTGTGGTAATAGTTTTTTTATTTCTTGACATTTTCTTTCCGCTTTGACACTGAAATACAAACAAGTCAATTCTTAACTAACTTGAATAACCCAAAATCCTAATATGAAAGTCATATTAGGAGTTAAATAGCATTATAATAACACACATTAACGCACATACTTCGTTCTATTTACTAACTCTAGCTACCTAAACAATCCTGACGACTGACTTGCCGTAGAGTGCGTGCGCTAAGTGTGTTTACTTCTGGTATCACCTTTGTTTATGACTGGGAAAAGCCAAGGTGTGCTGCCGGGAGCTTCTTTGGCTTCTACGTCTGGCCGTCTGACAGTGACATTGATAAACCCCTGATATGAGGGAAAAAGTTCTTACATCACAGAGGTAACTAAGGAGATGTAAGTTGGTTAAAGGTTATTTATCTATATTTTACTCAGTATCATATAATATTAATATATATAAATATTCTATATGTTACTCATGGATAAACTCACATACGATATACTAAATATACCAATGCACCAACGTAAACAAGGAAGATATTTGGCTATGTTGATATTTACTCTTATTTTCTATTATAAAACAAAGGACAAATAATACAGGAAAGGCAACTGCAATCTATTTCAAGTGATTAAAAAGTCTGTTTGTCAGTTTCTCTCATTTTGTTTTATTGCTTCTGCCTGCCTGTCTCTCCCTCCATCGCTTTGTTCTCTTTTCATCTCTCATTCCCTTTCTTTTTATAGTTTTTATTCTACTTTCCTCCGCTCTTCTCTTTCTTTCTTTGTTATTTTCCTTTTTACATTTCTCTCTTTCTCCCCCTTCCTTCTCCTTCCCATCATACACTTCTCTCTCTCTCTCCTTACCTTCCATCCTATCCATCTCTTTCCCATTCTCCTCTCTCGCTCTTCTTCTACCTTCCGTCTTCCCCCCTTCTACCTTCCGTCTTCCCCTCCCCTCTCTCTCTCTCCTTACCTTCAGTTCCCCCTCTCTCTCCAAGTCCCCCCTCCCCCTCACTTACCCCCGGGACAGAGGACCTGGGATCCTTCACGTCAGCAGCAGTGGGACTGTGACTGCTTCATAAAATTCCCGAGTGTTTCACATTATCTTTGATGAGCTCCGGCCACCGTGTGTGTGTGTGTGTGTGTGTGTGTGTGTATATGTGTGTGTGTGTGTGTGTGTGTGTTTGTGTGTGTGTGTGTGTGTGTGTGTGTGTGTGTGTGTGTAATAATAAAATAATAATAATAATAAACGGTTTATTAATAGAGTTGTGGCCGGTGGCTGAAAATATACAGACTTACATTTGATTTAGACATAATGATATAATATTGATTGAATACATTTACAGGGCTGTACAGTACATAAATCAGGAGTTGTTTATTATTTTAACAATAGATGGGATGGTGCTATTCTTATATCTATCGGTGCGGGCTCTTATGGGCTGAATTTTGTTGTAGTGGCGGACTGCGCTAGGTGGGTGGGAGGCTGCTGGTGGCAGGAGGTGGCGATGACGAGGGTGATGCATTAGTTGGATGCCAAACCTTTCCAGTGCTTGGTGGTGGAGGAGGTCACAGAGGGATGGCATTTCCAGGGTGGAGAGAGCGTTGGTGTAGCCGGAGTATTCTGCGCCGAGCATGATTCTGCAGGCCCTTTTCTGTACCTTCTCTAGCTGACGTTGTTGGGTGGAGTTGAGAGAAGACGACCCGGCTGGTGACGCATACGTTAGTTTGGGGAGAACAAAGGCGTTGTAGATGGTCCTCAGCTCTGGCGAGGGTGTCCCAAGTGACCTAAGTCGTCGTAGCATGTAGAAACGGTGCGAGACTGCCTTGACTGTTATTTACACCCAGGAGTTTGGCAGACTGCACCAGCTGGAGAGGATGGGCACCCACTGTGACTGCTGGGGCTTGCACTGGGGTGGTGGCGGTATTGATGTGCATGACTACGGTTTTGGTGTGGTTGATGGTGACCTTGTTTTCCGTAGTCCATGCCTGTAGCCTGTCCAAGGTGCCTTGTAGCGATGAGTAGTCTGGTGTGGTGTTGTCCAATGAAACCCCGACAGCGCAGTCATCCACGTACTTCCACCTGTGAGGAGTGTCCGATAGAGCGTCGTTGATCAAGATGAGGAAGCACAGTGGTCCCATCTTGGTCCCCTGGGGAACACCACAGGTGAGGTGTTGGAATGTGGAGACTGAGCCTTGATACCTCACTGCCTGGCGACGTCCACTCAAGAAATCAGTGAGCCATGAGACCAGGTTGGTGGGCAGCCCTAGTGCAATAGCCTTGTTGATAACAGTGCAGTGATCAACAAGGTCAAAGGCCTTCCTGAAGTCCACAAGGGCAACGGCCAGTGATGTCTTACGTTTCTGCAAGGTTTTTGCAGAAAATCCAGAAAGCTCACCAAGCAGTGTGATGTAGAGGAGGTCCTCATATTGCCAAATTGCTGTGGATCAATTGACTGATAGATTCTGGCAAATGCCCACTCAAAAACAAAGTCCCCACAGAGTAGACTGGGTATAGGGGTAATGGCAACTGGTCTGAGGTCGTTAGGGGACTGTGGGGTGGTGAGCTTGGGGATGGAGGTGACAAATGCAGTTTTCCATTCATTAGAGCATTTGCTTTCTCTGAGGGATGCATTAATAATAGAACAGAGGGGGTGGCAAGTTCGACTGCAAACTCCTTGTATATTTTGATTGGGAGGTCAATTGGGGTCGTGGAGCATTTGGACTTAAATTTCAGGAGTTTGTTGGCGATTTCACATAGTTGAACACTGGGGGGGGGGAGGGGGAAGGTAAGTAAGCTGGGAGGAGAGTGAGGTCAAGACTGGGTAAGGTATGACATATAGTAGCAAAGTGGTTATTAATTATCTCAGCTGCCTCCTCACTAGGTAAATGTGAGATGAAAGGAAGTGTGGGAGACTGACGGTTGAGACCACAGAGATCTTTTACCTTGGAGTACCACTGACCGATGCCGACTTCCTTGAGGCCGTGCACTTTCCTGGGATAATAACACTTCTTGGCTGACTTGATTTCCCTGATGTGTACGTGTGTGTGTGTGTATGAGTAGGTGGCTGAGGGAATGTGTGTGTGTGTGTGTGTGTATGTGTGTGTGTGTGTGTGTGTGGGTGGGTGGGTGGTTGGGTGGGGGGGGGGAGTGTATGTGCGTGTGTGTGGGGGGGGAGTGGACTTCAAAACTGTGTCTTCAGCTGTAGGGAGCTGAAATTATCTAAAAAGTTACACATATATCGAGCAGAGGTCCTCCCCACCCTGCTATACGGCAACGAGATATGGGTCACATCAAGGAGGCACCTCAAGGCACTTGAAAACTTTCACCAACGTAGTCTACGTTCCATCTTCCGAGTTCGCTCGGAAGACAAGAGAACAAATGCTAGTATTCTTGCTGACACCAACTGTAGAAGCATCGAGGCTACCATTATCCATGAACGACTACGCTGGAATGGCCATGTTACCGCATGGACGACAGTAGACTGCTAAAGCAACTAATTTACAGTCACCTAACGAATAATAAACGTAACGCTGGCGGGTAACTGAAAAGGTATATGGATAGTCTTAAGACAAACCTGAATAAGTGCCAAATCGACCCCTTCACCTGGGAGTCGATTACTCCACATCGTAACGCTTGGAGGAGCACCACACGAGAAGGTGTCAATACTTTCGAGTTAGCCCGACTGCAAACCGATGCAGATAAGCGCCAACGCCGGAAAGACGCTGCCACCGCCCCTCCCGCACTAGATGTAGCCCTCCACATGTGCAACATCTGTGAACAGCTCTGCCGTTCCCGTATCTGCCTCTTTAGTCACCTCAAAACTGACCAATTAAGGTGACATCCCCAAAAACTCATATCATTGTATCATAGCTGGATGATCGTCATACTCGATTTCGACTGACAGCACAGTAGTGTGTGTGTGTGTGTGTGTGTGTGTGTGTGTGGGAGGGGGGAAGGGGTTATGTAGGAAGACTTATGTGTGTTTGCTTTTGTGGGTGTATGACAGACAGACATACATACACTAACAGAGCAGAGAAAACACACCTACAATTTCAGATCAAACATTAAGAAACATTTATCCCTTAAGACCAAACACATAAAAGTCCACTTCCCACTTTAATGATCTGCTGCCACTTCCCTTCTTGTCGCTACTTACCTTCATCCCCTCCTATACTCCACCCTACTTACCTATCCCACCCTTCCTCTCTTACTCTTACTTACCTCTCCCCTCCCACTCTACCTTCCTCCTATTTCTGCTTACCTCCCTCCTTCCTTCCCCCTGCTACTACTTACCTGTTTTCATTTCTTCCTTTTCCTACCTACCACCTTCTCTCTCCCCTCTCCCACTCTTACTTACCTCTCTTCCTTCCTCCCTGCCCCTACTTACCTTCTCTCCTCCAGCAGTCACCACCTCCCAACTGTCCGGCACCAGAGGACCTGGACCCGGTGTCCTGATACTCGAGCTTCGTCGCCTCAAACAACACCTGGTGGCCGCCGAGTCTCTTCTGCAAATTCCACGTCATTTTAGCCTCATAACTCCAGCTAAGAACATTATTTAACTTGCGATTATTTTATAATTCGGGCACAGAGTCGACATTAGATGCAAATCAGTATGGACATACTGTAGAATACAGTCAAAGTACAGGAACTGTAAAATATATATATATATATATATATATATATATATATATATATATATATATACTTCATTTTTAGTCCATTTAACACGCGGACTTTGAGGTCGTTGATTATATATATATATATATATATATATATATATATATATATATATATTTTTTTTTTTTTTTTTTTTTTTTTTTTTTTTAATTAGCCCACCCGGGTACAGGTCGAACGACACACAACGGGGCCTAGGGTGCGAAAAAATAAGAACAGAAAGAAATTAAAAAAAGATAAGAAAAAGGTTATACTGTGTTAATCTACAACACGATGATACTGGAAAACCAGCCTTTTAAAGTGAGAAAGATTGTATAAGTATAGAGACACAGAAGAAGGCAGAGCATTCCACAGTTTGGCTGTGTGAGGAAAGAAGGAGGTACTATAACGGGTTATTCTCATGTGACTGACATCCACAGAGAAACGGTGGGCACCGCGGGCAAGACATGTGTTACGAGCCCACGGCCTTGCCGGCGGTACACCGGATGCCAAATCCACCGAACATTGCCCGTTATAGTACCTGTAAAAGAGAGAGAGTAAAGCAACATTGCGGCGAAGAGAAAGGGAAGAAAGATTATCAACTAAAAGAGGAGAGTTGATAAGACAAAATGCCTTTGCTTCCACCCTATCTAACAGTTGGACAGAAGAAGAGCCACCCTAGATATGAGAT
Source organism: Homarus gammarus (assembly GCA_958450375.1). NCBI lineage: Eukaryota > Metazoa > Arthropoda > Malacostraca > Decapoda > Nephropidae > Homarus > Homarus gammarus. Next base: position 2,163,596 of record CAUDMG010003804.1, read on the forward strand.
ATATACTTGAAGCAACTGCTCAGGAAGGAAGTAGTTACGGCATCTGTACAGCATTCCTAATTTCGGGAGGCAGCTTTAGCTATGTTAAGGATGTGTGATTTCCAGAACATATTAGAGGAAATGGTGAGGCCTAGCATATCTATTTCAGAATTTGGCAGGATGATAGCGTCCTGAAATGTAATTGGCGGGAGATTATCTAATTTACAAAGTGTAATTGGTAAATATTGAGTTTTATTACTATTGAATTTTACCAAGAATGTACCTCCCCATTCAGAGATGCTGCACAGATCCGCGTTGATAGAAGTAATGATATCAGCTCTAGAAACAGATCTAGTTTGAGTGTTAGGAGGAAGGGGAAAATGTGAGGAAGAGTGAAGAGTAGAATCATCAGCTTAAGAATGGATAGCATTAGTTGTAGTGTGAAGTAAATCATTGGTAAAAAGAGGGAAGAGAGTAGGTGGTAGAATAGGACCCTGTGGGACACCACAACTGGTAGAGAAAGAGCGAGAGATCGATCCCTCGACGACAACTGCCATGGATCGGTTCTCAAGGAAGCTAGAGACTAGAAAACAATGTGGGGGAGAGAAACCATAAGAGGGAAGTTTAGAAAGCAAAGACTTGTGCCATGCAGGCAGTGCCTTAACCTAGGTACTATTACTGTGTACCTAAAGTCATTAACTCACTTTTATGGATCATTCTGGTTTATATATGCCTATAATATCATTAACTAAGTTATATAATTATTAGAATATAATCATTCTGGCCCTTGAACACAAAAAGCACTGAAAACAAAGTTAATTTTTGTCAAAAGATAGAATGTTCAGTTCCCACTAAAAAACCACACAGACCACAGCTACCTAAACCCTGGAATATATGGGAGGAGCTGGGAGCGGTCCAGCTGGGCGCTGTTGTCCACCTAACTTAGGCTTTACATGTCAACAGCCGGTGTGCTCTGACACTCTCCTTTTTTCCTTTGATGTTGAGTTCCTTTAAATACTTTCTCTCTCCCTCTATCTGTATGTACCCGTATGTATATATATATATATATATATATATATATATATTCTTATCTATCCAAAAAGTGGATACAATCTTAATATGTCGGCTATCTTGCCATTAGAGATAAAGTGTTGTGCCATTTCACACACAGTGTGTTTGGACCTGTCCCTAAAGGGCTCTATCATCACACAGTCGAGGACATAGTGTTTGAGTGTGTGGTCATATGTCTGGTCACACACACTTTACAGTTAGTCTTGTTTACATCTGCCTGAGGAACATACTGCCAGAGGTACTTATATCCTAACCTTAATCTAGAGGTTACAACATCTTGTAATCTCGTGATCTTGTTACTTGCTCCATATGCATGTTTCACTTGATACAGCTCATCATGGTAAACAATGGATCGACGAGTGCCTGTTTGCACTTGTCTGCTTGCGTCAAATTCATCAATAAGTTCTTTCCTAATTACAGTTTTAAGGGTTCTTTTTGACAGACCCAGATTGTATTCAACAGTGTCTTTGTTAGACGCGAGTTTGGCGAGGGCATCAACTCTGTCATGTTCTTTGAGGCCTATGTGAGAGGGGATCCACAACAGTTTGACCCTGACACTCCGGTCAACAAGGTACGCATATTTGTGTCTGGCTTCACCGACAAGCGCGTGACAACTTGAGTTGAGGGTGTCAGTGCAGTAGCAATGAGGATAGAGAATCAGTGATGATGAGACTGTCAGTGACAGTGTTTTCAATAAATTTAGTAGCTGTGAATATGACAACTACTTCAGTTTGTAGAGTGGATGCCCAGTTGTTAATTCTAACTCTTTCTTCAAATGCATTACTGTAGTTTGAGTCACAACGATAGCACTTCCGGCCCTCCCACAGGCGGTGTTAAGAGATCCATCAGTGTAGATGGTCTGTGTGATATTATCATCAGTCAGTTTGACAGTGTGTTGGAGATAAATACTTTGTATATTAATCTTTAGGTGGATATGTCGGTATTGTGATACCGAAGGGAACTGTCCACCAGGTGGGAAGGAAGAAATGTTGTGTCTCAACTTTGTACAGGTTGTCTAGTTCAAACATCTCCATATGTGTAGCTGTAGTTTGGATCCATTTAGACTCACCAGTCCCATGGTTCATACATTCTAGCAATTTTAAGGAAATAATGTGATCAGGATCACCACGCATGAACCTCAGGGCTATCATCAGGTTGACTTCAATTATTCTATATTTAACACTGGGTATACCTAGTTCTTGCCTCATATTAAGTACTTTAGTGCTCATGGGACATCCTAGGATAATTCCGAGGGCTTTATTTTGCATTTTTTCGGGCTTGTCAACGCCTTTCCCACCACGAAGGACCAGGGCTGGTGCGTGGTAATCTATCAGAGATCTTATATAGCCTAGGTACATTGTTTTAACAATTCTAATATTAGCACGATAATGTGAGCTGTATCCTGCTACACATCTAAGAGGTTTCTGTCTGTCAATATATTGGCGGGTTAGCTGTTGCATGGCAGGTAAGGTACAAGGGACGGAAACACCAAGATATTTAAAAGAAGAAACATAGTCAATAGTGTTGTTACCTATCTTGAACTTGGCGGGGCCGCGTTTGCGGTTACCAGCTTGTTTGTTGAACACCTTAGTTTTCTCAGTGGAGATAATAAGACCAAGGTTCTCATAGGCTGCGTATACATGGTTCAGGGTGGTTTGCATTTCACGATGAGTTTTAGTATGTATAAGAATATCATCAGCATAGCTGATTGAGATATTGCTGGGGTTGTCTGGTATTAAATTTAATAATGCATTCATAAGATTATTGAACAAAGTGGGGCTAAGTACTCCACCTTGAGGGGTACCAAGTTGCATATCTTTACCTTCAATTTTGTAACCCTGAAACAGTGAAGCAGCCCTTCTGTTGGTTAGGTAACCACTTAACCAGTGTAACAGTCTACCTAAGTGGTTCTCAACCTTGTTTGCCCCATGCACCCCTTTCACCATATGTCAGAATGTCATTCCCTCTCCTTTCCAAGATTGTTTTTCCATATTAGTACATATACATTTACAATTTTACATGGATTATTTTTATAGTGGAGTTTTACAAATTAAATGCCAATTGAAAATGTTGATGGATTTATATAACTTGAATAAAAGTAAAATAGTTTTTTTTATATTTATAATGAATTACTTAACAGACCAAACTGAAGCATAATGCAATAAACAAAAAGTTCAATAGAATACCAGGATATTGTAAATTTGTAATTAATTTTATTCAGATGAAGATTACAGTCAATGAGAAACCTGTGATTGTTTTTTCTTCGCCAATTCTGGGATACGAGGAGTGCTTGAAAGGGCACAACGCAGGTCATTTTCTACCTGTAATTTACTACGTTGCTTCGTTTTAATTTGCAACAGAGTTGAAAAGCCTGACTCACAAAGATATGTCGACAAAAACGGAAGCAATGCACGGATAGCTCTTTCTGCCACTTTTGGGTAGGAATCGCACATCAAGGGCCAAAATTCTGTGATTGATTTCTCATCGAACATATCTCTTGCTCCAGAATCAGTTTCCCCCCCCCCCCCTCCCCTTGAAAATCTGAATTCCCCCCCTGGGGGGAATTCCCCCCTGGTTGAGAACCCCTGGTCTACCTTCTATATCAATTTTGGCTAGTTCGTACTATGTGTGTGTGTGTGTGTGTGTGTGTGTGTGTAAATAGATGCCCCCATAAATATAAAAGTATAGAGAATATAAAATATATAAGATCTTGTGAGCATAATGAAATATATTTACCTATAAACTTGGAGTTTTAAAGTAAAACCTGTGAACAAAACTCATTACTTACAACTTTGTGAGCCTCAGCTTACACTCTTACACAGCCGTCTACTGTCTCACCTTTTTCTTCTAAGATTAACATTTTGTTCACATATTCCTGACCACGATACTTACTCTCTGTTAACGTTGGCAGTTTATATTAACAAACTATATCTCGTACATACAATATTAATTTAATATGTCAAAATATTAGCGTCATAATGTCACATTTTGTTAAACGAATTTTTAAATTATATGGATTTCTCATTAATCGGACGTCCAAGGCAAGTGCCATTCTATTTCAATATATATATTACTTGTATTCACACTTCCAGTAATATAATTTCTACTTTTCTCCAGCATCTTTTGTTTTCTAAATCATTAATTTTTAAATAATATTTATATAATGAAAAAATTACCTATGCACCCGAACTCTCATTATCTAGAAGGTTCGGTTAGTTACTCTTCTACGTCACTGTACATCACTCACACTTCAGGATACCTATTTCCTCATATTATCCGGAATCCTAATGTATACCTTTCACTAAGCGGAAGGATACTCATATTTTCAGTTGTATCATTTACCCGATAATCCATAACTGTCAGTATCCGAATAGCCGGATTATGTAAAGTCTCGTTGTGTTTTTGACTCATATATCTAGATACATCATTACTCTTATCCGGAGAGAAATATCATGAAAATAGCTTCAATATCGAAAATTTGAACACATTATAAGTTCATCCATCACCTGTTATGACGGACGCGCCCGCTCAAAAATAAATAATATTTCTTCATCATTTGTGCAACGAATTTTTGACGGGCTGTATTTTAATAGCGCATATTATTTCAGTTCTCTCACGTATGTTCATTCTTTCAACAATAACACAAAATAGTTATTTAGTATGTAAATAAATTTGTATGTAAATTATATTTTCCAAGTAACTGCAAACTGATGATTATGACATGACAGTCACGGAAATATACAGGTATATATATTTTGTGTATATTTGTCTAAACTCTCTCTCTCTCTCTCTCTCTCTCTCTCTCTCTCTCTCTCTCTCTCTCTGTATATTTATGTTGGTGAGTACAACACAGTAGAAAAACGAGCTTTTTTATGATAAATTTATGGATCAGATAAACAAATAAACAGTCATAATAGAGGGACAATGTTACAAGTACTGATGATAATTGTCACAGTCTAAAATTAATACGAAATTACTGAATATTCTCCACATTTTTCTGAATAGTGTGTTGGAGTGCGTCTGATATTCCTAGTGAGAGTAATATTGCAGCAAGGATGAGTAGTACCGCCATGATTGTTCAGTATTTCACGGGTGGGATGGTGGGAGAGGCGGAAACAGGAGTGACGGAGAGAAGAAGAGGTTTGGTTTAAGTAAATACTGAAGGTGTTGATGAGAGGTGAGCCAGCTGTTGTTTCCTGATGACTACTGTACTCTGCAGGTGATTCAGGTGAAGATGAAAAAAATAATCAAGTACTAATGAATAGGGTTGAAAGACCGTGTAATAGAAGGAATTTAAGAACGAATGCAAACAAAAGGAAAGTGTTTGCTTGAATAATAGAATAAAGACTTAAGTGAAGGAAATGAAGGAGTAAATGTGATAGGGTAGAGCAATTGTTGATAAGGGAAAATATAGAATAGCATTGGAAAATAAGATAATACGTGCACTGGGAGAGAGAGAGAGAGAGAGAGAGAGAGAGAGAGAGAGAGAGAGAGGTGTCAAAGGATAAAACCAAGCTTGGGATGTGTAAGACAACTGTTGCGTGGGCGTGTGAAGCTTACTCTGGATTTAAGGGGAAAAAGAGTCAGTTAGAAGAGATGGAAGCATGTGTGTGAGACTAAAGTACAGGATGCAGAGAACATATAACAGAATAATAGGAAAAGATGTAGAAATAATATGCTTGCCAAAGAGAGGGTGAGCAGGTCCTGTTTACATGGTATGTTGACATCGATAACACGTGAAGTGAAAACAACTCTGTGTGTGTGTGTGTGTAATAATAATAATAATTAACGGTTGCTGTGGATCAATAAATACTAGCAAATGCCCACTCAAAAACAAAGTCTTCACAGAGTAGACTGGGTATGGGGGTAATGGCAACTGGCCTGAGGTCACTAGGGGACTGTGGGGTGGAGACCTTGGGGATAGGGGTGAAAAATGCTGTTTCCATTCATTTGGTCATTTGCTTTGTCTGAGGGATGCATTAATAATGGAACAGAGGGGGTGGCAAGTTTGACTGCAAACTCCTTGTAAATTTTGATTGGGAGGTCAATTGGGGTTGTATAGCATTTGGATTTAAATTCCAGGAGTTTTGGCGATTTCAAATGGTTGAACACCGAGAGGGGAGGGGGGAGGTAAGTAGGCCGAGAGGAGAGTGAAGTCAAGACTGTGTAGGGTATGACATATGGTAGCAAAGTGGTTATTAATTGTCTCAGCTGCCTCCTCACTTGGTAAATGAGAGATAAAAGGAAATGTGGGAGACTGATGGTTAAGACCACAGAGATCTTTTACCTTGGAGTACCACTGACAGATGCCGACCTCCTTGAGGCCGTGCACTTTCCTGGGATAATAAGACTTCTTGGCTGACTTGATTTCCCTGATGACCTGGTTATGTAGACTTTTGTACAGGCGGTTGTTGGTGTAGTATGCCTTGTTGTGCTGCTCAGTTAGTCTTTTGATACGGGGTGTAATCCACGGGACATCATCGGGTGGATCCTCAGAGTCTTGGCTGGAATGAAGTGGTGGTAGACTTTGGTGATAGTGTCCAGGTAATTATCCCACTTGTTCTGTACATCGTCTAACGTGATCACTTCAGTCCATGGATACAAGGTCACCCATTGTCCGAAACGCCGCATGGCAGAGTCAGGGGTAGGTTCGGTAAGTCCTGGTGGCAACTGGCGGTCGTGAGATGGTAGGTGTAGGTGACCACAGTAGAGACAGGTGGGGGGCTCCTCCCCATGAGAGGCAACGGCTGGGGGGAAGGTAGTGGTTGTCGAGATCAGTCATGATGAGGTCAAGGGTGGCATTCCCATGTGTAGGAAAGTCAACTATCTGTGCAAGGTGGAGGTGTTGGGTGATGTTGCTGATGCCTAACTAATTAAAGTAACCACATATCACTAGTTTAGCACATGGAAATCTGGAGCTCAGGGAGTCAGCAGTGTCTATTATATGAGTAACCAGTACATTGGAGGTAGGTGAGCGCGGGGGGGGGGGGGGTGATAAGCCACACAAACAAAAAGGGAGGAAAGCTGGCGGGGGTGGGAGGTGGGAATGACCTTAACCCACAAAGCTTCTACATCCTCAAGTACAGTCGGAAACCATAATCTCTAGCCCACCTGGGTCGGTGCTGGAGGCTAGTACAGTGTCCTTTCTGGACGGGGGCCCACTCTAACTATCAAGAGGCAACACACGCACGAACACACACAGTCATAGTACGGCTGTATAGATGACATTATGTATAAGTATAGTATATGGCATTTTATACTCTGCATTATCTTCATTATATATGAACACGAAGAAAAATTACCTGAGGTTGTAGTTACGAAAGTATGAATGGAAATAAACACTTCTAAACCACCCAGTGAATCCACACATCGTTTACAGAGCTTGTGTGTGTGTGTGTGCCAGACCACCATCTATATCTTTTATTTTCCCATCATTCGGGTAACTATATGAAAAATCGTGTTTAATTTAACTACATATTTCAAAAACCTTAAATTACATGTGGATCAGTCATTCCTCATTTGTCACACTTATAGTGCAATGCTTTGACCATCCCACCTGGGCACATGGAGGCTCAACATACGGAGCAAAAATTACAATATTATACTAATAACACTGTCATGCATTGATACTATGACTAGTTACCAAGATACAGAGCACGATGAATATAACATGATAATGATAATGAAGCCTGGAAGGGTTCATATCATAACTTGTGTGTTCCTGCTATTGTTGCCCCGTGAGAGTTACCGTGGGCCTCCATGCGCCCAGGTGGAATGGTCAAAGCATTGCACTATAAGTGTGACAAATGAGGAATGACTGATCCACATGTAATTTAAGGTTTTTGAAATATGTAGTTAAATTAAACACGATTTTTCATAAAGTTACCCGAATGATGGGAAAATAAAAGATATAGATGGGGTGTGGTGGAAGCATCGTGGTCTGGCACACACACACACAAGCGCTGTAAACGATGTGTGAATTTACTGGGTGGTTAAGAAGTGTTTATTTCCATTCATACTTTCGTAACTACAACCTCTGGTAATTTTTCTTCGTGTTCATATATAATGAAGATAATGCAGAGTATAAAATGCCATATACAATATTCATACATAATATCATCTATACAGCCGTACTATGACTGTGTGGGTTCGTGCGTGTGTTGCCTCATGATAGTTAGAGTGGGCCCCCGTCCAGAAAGGATGCTGTACTAACCTCCAGCACCGACCCAGGTGGGCTAGAGATTATGGTTTCTGAGTGTACATTAACACCTAGGCGTGATGGTTTAAGGTCACTGCGACAGTACAGCACTGCACCACCACCTCTTCTGTCTTTTCTAAGGTGGTGAATTAACTCATAGTTTTCTATGGCACAGATCTCAGGAACAATTTGCCACGCCTCTGTTAACACCACAATACCTGCACCAACTGACTTCACTATTACACTGAACTCCTCTACCGTGTTTCATAAAGATGTAACATTGGACAGCAATAGGGATGGTAGGCTGTACCATAGTAGCGGCACTTCATAGCGAGCACACTGTTTTTCTGGCACTGACTTAACTTTCTTATGCTTGCTCGGCGTGATGATAGGGATTCGTCTGGGAATGCGGCGACCCCGTCTGCAGCCTAGGTTGTGAAAGATTCTCAGCGCCTTTAGTAGAGTGATGGTGTGGGGTGGAGGATAGCAAGCACCAGACTTCAGCCGTAACAGGTCGGTGCGACAGTATCCTGACACTGGGAAGCACATATTCACAAGTCTAGCACTCACAGTGGCTGACACCTTGAAAATTCGCACTGTGTGTGTAATAATAAAATAATAATAAACGGTTCATTAATAGAGTTGCAGCCGGTGGCTGAAAATAAACAAACTTACATGTGATTTAGACATAATGATATGCGTCCAATACATTTACAGGGCTTTACAGTACATAAATCAGGAGCCGTTTATTATTTTAACAATAGATGGTATGGTGCTGTTCTTATATCTATCAGTGCGGGCTCTTATGGGCTGAATTTTGTTGTAGTGGCGGACTGCGCGAGGTGGGTGGGGGGCTGCAGGTGGCAGGAGGTGGCGATGGCGAGGGTGATGCATTAGTTGGTTGCCAAACCTTTCCAATGCTTGGTGGTGGAGGTCACTGAGGGATGGCATTTCCAGGGTGGAGAGAGCATTGTTGTAGCCCGAGTAGTCTGCGCCGAGCATGATTCTGCAGGTCCTTTTCTGTACCTTCTCTAGCTGACGTTGTTGGGTAGAGTTGAGAGAAGACGACCTAGGCTGGTGACGCATACGTTAGTTTGGGGAGAATAAAGGCGTTGTAGATAGTCCTCAGTGTGTGTGTGTGTGTGTGTGTGTGTGTGTGTGTGTGTGTGTGTGTGTGTGTGTGTGTGATTTACCAAAGAGAATATACAGTAGTGCCAAATGATGCTCGCGTGATTAAAGTGGGAAAGTAGCTGAAAAAAGGATCTGTTGAAGAGTAAGACATCTGATAAAACTATTCTTCACTCTCTCGAGTTCCTTAACCCTGAAAAGTCAACTACAGAGTAGACCAGTTATAATCATGTTCTGCAGAGTGGCTAATTGAGGGTGAGTCGAGTACATATAACTGAATCTCATTATGGTGCACAAGGAGGCTTTCCAGTCAGCAGGCCAATTATCCTGTGATAATAATAATGTTAATATGGGAGTAGTTGATAGCTCTTGGTGAAGCCACTATCACATTCAACTGATTCATCCATCGATTGTGCTACTGAGTGAAATTATTTTTATCACGGTTCTTTTAACACTTGAAGTTAATAATAGTAATAATAATAATAATATCTGGCGCTATGTTAGAACTCACTGGGATGGTTTAAGGAATTTTACTGCAAATCCACCAAGAATTATAACATGAATCCGACACTAAAACTAAGCAAATCATTCACCTTTGTGTATAATTCATTTTTCCGATTTTACCTCTACTTGCCCCCCTGGTTCATCACTTCTTACTAAAAGGCAACTGAATGACACAAACCTTCTATCGACACTGAAAACATTAGGACAGACTAAGAAACGTAAAACTCTTAAATTACTACTCGAAGCCTTTAAGACCATACTATCAACAAAGCAAAAAATACAACATGAAAACTTAAAACCAAAACACAATCCCTTCATTCTGATTAATAATGCATCTTCCTGGTCATAAGTAATTAATTAAACAGTCACTTCTCTCACTCGACCATGCCCTCCCTACCCTTATCATCCCTGATCTCACAGTTGTCACCAGAGTCTAAGAGATAAAGCCAATTTTCCATCATCTATATCTCCCCAACATTTAACCCTTAATCTTGGTAACAACATTTTATCATTACATGCTAAAATTTCACTCGTCCATTGAAATCATCTAAATTCTATATCTGATCAGTGAGTTTTCTGCCTTTCCCAGAACCTGATGCTCTCCTACCCATCATCCTCAAGAATAAATATTTATGTACACCTAAACTTGTTCCTGTCTTCTCTGAACCTCTAACCTTATTTTTTCCTCAACTATTGTTCCCTCATTATGGAAATTAGACAAAGTCCGTCTTATCTCCCCCCAAAAGTTGATCCTGGGTCTCCCTCAGCTACCCTCCCTCAGCTACCCTCCCTCAGCTCTCATCTCAGTCATGTCATCTACGAATTAAAATAAAATACTTACTCGGCACCTTAAAGTATTCGAACCTTCCTTGGCACTGAGTATGGATTCTCCTTCAGCTGTCCCAACACAGATCTGCTTTTCTTTCCCAATTTAAAACCTTTACAAGTTTCGTGAATCTTCCTTCGTCGCTCGTTATTTCTAAGGCTTTGGGTAAAGGGTTGGCTCAGGCTCTTCTTGCCCAATTTTCTTCTTTTGGTTTTCTTGATTCTATAAATTCCTGGATCTTATTTTTGCTCTTCAATTCTCACCTGGATACTATAATGGACACTACACATTTTTGTTTAGTGACACTGGTGAAGTACTTCAAGACTCTATTCTTGCTCCTACTGTCTTCACTTCTTTTTGTACCACTATTTTAAAAGCAAATTACTCAGTGACGGCTAATATTTTATTCCCCTATTTTTTTAATCATAGTTGCAGCACCTATTATTCCTATTCCCTGTCATGTCGTCTTTATTTTAAAGAGACTCCCTTTTGTCCTTTTGTCGAACCTTATTATGATTTCCCTCCTTCATTCCCTGCACTTCCAGACTTAGGTCCACCTCACAACCTTCTGTTCCGTATATGTTGGTCATCTACGCACCTCTTAAATAAACATATGGCTTCATCTTTCTTATCCATGGTGAGTTAGACAAACCTAACTTGAATGAACTTCAATTTTTTCATGAAATTACTTTTCAGAGTGGTGACGAAGCCGAGTACAATACTCGCCTTTTATCCCATGGGTCGCTGTTCGATTCCCGGGTACTCCCAGCTCACACAGTTGTAAATAGGTTATTGACTTTACAATTAGGGAAATATAGGCGGGTGAGTGCAATACTGACCACACTGTCTCCTTAAGTACATAAGGTTTAATATAATGTGTGCTGTAGCCACACTGTCGTACCTCTGGGAACCATTTTCACGTTCACTGTTCAGGCGACACACTGTCCAGTAGGGGGCAGGGAAAAAACTCTTTTATTTGAGTTGCAGGCTGCACTTTTCAGGCATCGTTTGTATGGCTGTAACAAACACCTGTGCAAAATTTCATGCCATTTCATGCATACTTACCCTGCCGCATCGCGAACGACTTTTTGTCAACTTTTAGGTGTCATTTAATGTTTTCCAGGATAATGATAAATTTTACATGGGTGACATCGATTTAATTCACATGTTATTTTACAGGTACACCGTATAGAAAATCATTACAAGTTCATATTGAAATTCTTTTTTGTGCGGAACCTTGGCATCATTTTCCTAGACAATAATCTTTGCCTAATATATCCATCTCTCGATTCGTATCCCGTCACTTCAGTGCAAGCTTCAGTCATCACTTTTATGCCTCTCTCGACCGCCTGAGTGCTGTTTGGCCACTTGGGCACCACTAATGGTGTCTCAAGAATGCCATTAACCTGTAGATTTGACAGAGAAGCAATGTAAGGAGGCTCAGTCTTGAGTTCATTCCTCCAGTTAATCATGGAATGATAGTTTTTTGCTTGCCACTTTAGTTTCGGAGTCACCACCTTTCTCATGTTGACTACAGGAGGCACATCCTCATTCACATCTCCATCTTTACCCTCCTCATCAGTATAGTTTAACAAATTCTCGTCAACAGCAGCATCAGAATCTTCCTCCTCCTCTTCAGATCTGCCAGTGCATTCTTCCTTTTGCTGATTCTCCTCTCTAATTTTTCTTATCATTGAGACAGCTTTTTCTCTAACAGTCATGTCCTCATCTGCACACATACCAAGAAGAAGTTCATCTGTGTGGGCGAAGTATGCATTTCTCTGGACAGCCTTCTTCACTATTGTCTCCTCCTCACTATTCAGGTGTTTCATATATCGCAGGGACTGGAATACGTTCCTTGAGCCGTGTGTTACGTAAGGGTGTATCTTGATGTAAAACCACATTGGAGCACTGAACTTCATTATTGTAATGACAATTCTTTTCAACTCATGGCTGGGTCTTGATGTTGCTACATACAGCCTGAGGATTCTACTCCATAAGGTGTTCCACCTTGACACACAGGGAGGACCTGGCTCAATAGCAGCCAAGTCATCTTCAACAACACCTGTGATAACTCCTTTACAAATCCTATACAGGTATTTCTGATCCCAGGACAGATCTTTCTCCACTTCATCATTAAACACAGGGAAATCAGGGAAACTGACTGGCTGGAAGGCGACAACTGGAAGCTCAGACAAAGACTCCTTGATCTGCTTTCCAATGGGACCACGCCAATGCTCAGGACCACTTGGTTTACCATCATAGTGATAAAAAACTGCGCGGAAAGGCAGCTCATTTCCGTGAAGCTGACATATGAAATTATGGAGCGGGTGACCAAGTAACATTTCAAGATGATGAATGACTCCATTTTCTGATCCTACATTTACATTGGTTCCATCACAACCAACACACACAATGGGCTGCTGGGTTAGATTTTTCTCCACCAGAAACTCGTGAATAGTTTTGGCAATCTGCTTTCCGTGTCCAGTCTTGGGAGTCACATGTGTGAGATATTCATTGCCAGGCTCAACCATGATGACATAATGATCTTTCACCATCATCCTCGAACTCCATTTCTCGGTCTTCTCATTCTTTATCATCACACGAGTGGCGGTCTTCTTACCATCAAAATAGAGTGATGTCAAATTATCTAAACTAGCCATCTCAATTTCTTGGCTAATCAAGACGTGCGGCATCTCAGAATGACTGCTTATGGGTGACTGAGGAAGCACGTGGTGATCCTGCGGTGTGAACTGCTTAACGGTAACTATTTGAATAATTTCAAGTGCGCCAACTTACCCAGGTCTCCCCTACATTACAGTACAGTAACACAACATTGAGAAATGAAATGAGAAAAGGCTGATAATCAATATGGCCATAGCACCATACTCAAATGAAATAAGAGATATGAAAAAAAAGTTGATAAACACTGAACAGAACATTGCACCGCCACAGCGGCTGTTTGGCTAGTACTGTAGGTAAATTTAAAAATTTCAGTAGAAAATGCGGCAGACTAAACCTCGACATATCAGCTTCAAATTTGGCATGGAGTCTTAGATATGTATAAGGAACATTGCCTGAAGAGTGCAGCTTTGAGCAAACTTTCACTGCCCCCTACTGTCCAGTGTGTCTCATCCAGTCCATCGTGATTTAAACAATTTCTTTTATTCTCAAATTAAAGTAAGATAAATTTCTTCGCAACCTCAGTCATTTCAAAGTCATTTTTACACACATGTCATAAACATCAGTTCTGTAGCTGTATGGTTATCCAGCTGTCTGTATGTTAGCTTGATGGAGGTAGATATATCTAAGACACACAGAAGGATAACTGACTCTATAATCATAGTTTGGAGTAATAAAACACAATTGGGTAGAGGGGGACTGCAACAATTCTATGGTCATAAAACATGTAACCTTAAGCTCTATATAAAGTAACTAGTAACCTTCAGGAAGTGGGCCGCTACTTTGGACACTTACTGTAAAATCCTTATCAGATTACATGTGAGTGTTAATACCCTGTACTAGCAACACTGAATAGTTCATTTATTTTCCGTAGAGTTTATCATATTCCAACCCCCCCAAGCGTCAGGTGTTATAACTCTAAACACTACGAGGTATTGATACTATGGTGATGAAGTCATTTATCCTTATTTATGTCTCAGTAACACTCCGCCAGCATTATGAAACATACATCCGAAACACTCTATTCTATTCACTACTCAATATTTTTTTCATACCTCGATTTTATAATAACTAATATAGGTACTATTATATATTAATCCCTATTCCACTGACTATATTCCTCCATGGATTTCTTATATTTACGTAGATACACTGTATAGTTCACACAAGTAAACTCATTAAGACAGGAGTTTGTTTAGGGGGAATTACTGTCTCAATACCTGGTGACGATGTAGATCAGATCCATAACACAAATGTTGGCATCATCGACAGACCAGAGATTAGGTGGACTGAGATTGGGCATGAGTGATGTGACGCCTTAGATGAGTTAGATTAGGTTAGATTAGGTTAGGTTAGATTAGGTTGAATGAGATTGGGCATGGGTGATGTGACGCCTTAGATGAGTAAGATACTACATGAATATTTTACTCCGTGACCTCAGGAACTTCTGCCATTAATTAGTGGAAACCCGCATCACTACTGCGGAAGTTCCTGACTTAACTTATACGATGCACGGGGAGAGGATTTTCTCTCGATGTTCATTACCAGAAAGAGTGATTCTGTTGCTGGCTGTGTTATGTCTTCTACAAGGTCCAGTGAGTGATATCAGGGGTGAGTAATATCAGGGGTGAGTGATATCAGGGGTGAGTGATATCAGGGGTGAGTGATATCAGGGGTGAGTGATATCAGGGGTGAGTGATATCAGGGGTGAGTGATATCAGGGGTGAGTGATATCAGGGGCGAGTGATATCAGGGGTGAGTGATATCAGGGGCGAGTGATATCAGGGGTGAGTGATATCAGGGGTGAGTGATAACAGGGGTGAGTGATATCAGGGGTGAGTGATATCAGGGGCGAGTGATATCAGGGGTGAGTGATATCAGGGGTGAGTGATATCAGGGGTGAGTGATATCAGGGGTGAATGATATCAGGGGTGATTGATATCAGGGGTGAGTGATATAAGGGGTAAGTTATATGAGGGGTGAATGATATCAGGGGTGAGGTATATGAGGGGTGAATGATATCAGGGGTGAGTTACATCAGGGGTAATTTATATTAGGGGTGAATGATATCAGGAGTGAGTTATATCAGTGGTGAGTGATATCAGGGGTGATTGTTATCAGGGGTGAGTGATATCAGGGGTGAATGATATCAGGGGTGAGTTATATCAGGGGTGAATGATATCAGGAGTGAGTTATATCAGTGGTGAGTGATATTAGGGGTGATTGTTATCAGGGGTGAATGATATCAAGGGTGAGAAATCAACTGGAAAACGAAAAAGTATTCAATTTATATCTTTATCTGTAGTTCCTTGTAAGAAATGAATCAAATTATTATGTACGTCAGACTAATAATATTTTGTTTAATAATGTTATATGTTAAATGTTTAGGTTAGATTACTGTCAGTTTTCATTGTTTAAGTATCCGGCATATTTCCTGGACACACACACACACACACACACACACACACACACACACACACACAGACACACAGACACACACACACACTGTACATGCCAACACACTGACGCTTGTAGTCTATAGTTATAAGTCTCTCTCTTTCTCTCCTCTTATCTTTATCTTTCTCTGTCTCACCTCTCCCCTACGTCTCTATTTAGTCTCCTTATCTTTTCTCTCACTCTCTTTACTCTGTCTGTCTGTCTGTCTCTCTCTGTCTGTCTGTATGTATGTTTTTTTTTCTCTCTCTCTCTCTCTCTCTCTCTCTCTCTCTCTCTCTCTCTCTCTCTCTCTCTCTCTCTGTCTGTTCTGCCTGTCTGTCTGTCTGTCAGTCTGTCTGTCTGTCTGTCTGTCTGTCTCTCTCGCTCTGACTGTCACGCTGAATCCCACTTTATACCTCGATGGCTCGGCGTTATTTATGGCCCAGTATAAACATCTGTTATAACATTTATGAGACATAGATGTACCTAATCAAAACATAATCCTGATTTATGGCTCAAATTTCCCCCCCCCCCCCGGTGTAGCCATGTCATTTAAACTCTCATTGTATAATTTGCATAAACAGTAATGAATCAGTTTCGTTATGACACTTACGTTAACATTGTTATCACCGCTGTCGTCGTTATTAGTTTGTACTGATACGGTTATTGGTGTTATTGATGATGCTGACTGTTGTTGTAATTGATGTTATGTTTACGATTAGTGTTATTATTGTAGTTATTTTTCTCATATTGTTGATGTTTCTTGTTATTGCTGTTATTGTTGTTGTTTGTTTATGCCGTTGGGTATTGTGGCTAGGCCGTTTGAATCTAACTATATAATAGCAATAATAATAATAATAATAATAATAATAACTCTCCGGGAGGCTCCACATTGTCTCACTGTAGTGCATTAAGGTAGACCACATTTTTGGTTTTGCCATTAGCAGCAAGTATGTACAGATTTTTGCCAGTTCCCACTCTGGAGCATCCAACATAGAACTGTTCATGAGAGAAGCAAGGAAACACCAGGTTTAGGCCAACCATCTTTAGGGACTGTCCCTGGCTTTTGTAGATGGTCATGGCAAAGCTCACTTTAACCGGGAACTGAAGTCGCTTGAACTCAAATGGCAGGTCAGTGGTGATGAGAGGTATCCTTGGCATAAAAACGTCCTCTCCTTTAGCTTTTCCTGTCAGTATTGTAGCTTCCAGTACATGTGGCATCATGTTCTTCACCACCAGTCTTGTGCCATTGCAGAGGATTGGTGGTTCAAGATTTCTTCAGAGCATTATAGGAGTTCCAATCTTGAGAGTGAGGTGGTGAGGAGGCATTCCAGCAGGCTCCAAAGAATTAAGGAATTCTGCAGGGTACTGGACTACTTGGTCCTGGTCGATTACTGTATCAACAGATTTGAATAAGATCTCACTGCCTGGAAGCTGTCTGAGTAGAGTCATGTTGATTTCAACCACTGTTTCATTCTTTGGTGCCAGAATTGCGCGTTCACACACTCACTTGTGATCCTTGTAGTGGTGGATAATGTTTGGGTAGACCATGTTAGTGAGCTCAGTTGAGGACTTTACAACATTTCTACATCCTTGAGGAATGATTATTTGTCCTTCTGAATCAACAGGGAAAGTTCCATTCCCAATCTGTAGTAGAAGGCTCGTAAACCGTCCAGCATCCTGATCTCCTTGTAGATGTACTCTCGTGTTTGTGGATAGGGTGAGTGTCTGAACACATATACACACACGCCCTGACCATATAAACACATATACACACAAGTCCTGACCATATAAACACATATACACACAAGTCCTGACCATATACACACATATACACACAAGTCCTGACCATATACACATTACAAACAGAAGGGGTGAAGGTGGTGGCTTCAAAAACTTAACAGTAAACAGGTAAATTATTTTTGGCATAAGTACATAATGACATCGAGGCCACAGCGAGGAGTGACGAGACATGGAAGGTTAGGATCATGAATAACATCGAGGCCACAGCGTGAAGGAGTGATGAGACATGGAAGGTTAGGATCATGAATAACATCGAGGCCACAGCTTGAAGGAGTGACGAGACATGGAAGGTTAGGATCATGAATAACATCGAGGCCACAGCTTGAAGGAGTAACGAGACATGGAAGGTTAGGATCATGAATAACATCGAGGCCACAGCGTGAAGGAGTGATGAGACATGGAAGGTTAGGATCATGAATAACATCGAGGCCACAGCTTGAAGGAGTGACGAGACATGGAAGGTTAGGATCATGAATAACATCGAGGCCACAGCTTGAAGGAGTGACGAGACACGGACGGTTAGGATCATGAATAACATCGAGACCACAGCTTGAAGGAGTAACGAGACATGGAAGGTTAGGATCATGAATAACATCGAGGCCACAGCGTGAAGGAGTGACGAGACATGGAAGGTTAGGATCATGAATAACATCGAGGCCACAGCGTGAAGCAGTGACGAGACATGGAAGGTTAGGATCATGAATAACATCGAGGCCACAGCGTGAAGGAGTGACGAGACATGGAAGGTTAGGATCATGAATAACATCGAGACCACAGCGTGAAGGAGTGACGAGACATGGAAGGTTAGGATCATGAATAACATCGAGGCCACAGCTTGAAGGAGTGACGAGACATGGAAGGTTAGGATCATGAATAATATCGAGGCCACAGCGAGGAGTGACGAGACATGGAAGGTTAGGATCATGAATGACATCGAGGCCACAGCGAGGAGTGACGAGACATGGAAGGTTAGGATCATGAATAACATCGAGACCACAGCATGAAGGTGTAGTGATGGGTTGTCAGACCACAGCTTACATCTCAGAAACAGTCCAGACTTGACCCGACATTAGGCAGGTCAAAAGTGTAGGGTAACTCTTGTGGCTGACCAAAGGTTATAAATCAGCCAGGCTCCCCTCCCATGTCACACACGTAAGAAGGCACCGGCCGACTCTCTCCCAATATAAACAATAACCTACACTGCAGAAGAAGTCTAGACCTGACCCTACATTAGTGAGGGCAAATGTAAGGAGACCCTTCGCCGCCCCCCCCCCGATCAGCTCAACCTGACGGCTCGCCTCCCAATATATAGGACGTCCTAGTCCTCCCTCGGCCACAGAGAGAGAGAGAGAGAGAGAGAGAGAGAGAGAGAGAGAGTGTGTCTTGTAAGGAGGAAGGGCCAGCGACTACACCCCCAGTCCTGCTCGAGAGAAGTCAGGGGCCGGAGGCAAGCCGCCTCTGGTCGCTTCCGGTCGCCTCCGGTCAGGAGCGAGTTGCCCTCGACACACCGGTGCCCAGCTAAACAGTCTCCCATAGAGACAACCCAGGACCACCTGCTAGGCCTCCCCCAGGTCACGTGAGTTTTTGTCAGAGCTTTCCATGGGATGAGTTACTTACGTGGGAAGTGTATTCATTTCATGTTCGTGTCCGAGAATCAGAGTGTCTAGTAACGTAATATGATGTCCTAGTAACGTAATTATAATGTCCTAGTAACTTCAATAGAAGGTGTTATTAATGTGTCCATGTCATGTTCGTAATTAATAAAGAGTTGTAACGAAGCGGTGTTTGAGAAGTCGCCCTTAAGACGTAATAGATGTGTATTGACATATAAGATACGATAAGTGTAAATATCTATCACGGCCACGCTACCAAAGTCTTCCTCTCTTTTATACTCTTATACTATCAATATTCTAGCTATATGTAATCTTCTTCTTGTGAGTTTTCGTCTCATTACAAAGGAGTGACGAGACATGGAAGGTTAGGATCATGAATAACATCGAGGCCACAGCTTGAAGGAGTGACGAGACACGGAAGGTTAGGATCATGAATAACATCGAGACCACAGCTTGAAGGAGTAACGAGACACGGACGGTTAGGATCATGAATAACATCGAGACCACAGCTTGAAGGAGTAACGAGACATGGAAGGTTAGGATCATGAATAACATCGAGGCCACAGCGTGAAGGAGTGACGAGACATGGAAGGTTAGGATCATGAATAACATCGAGGCCACAGCGTGAAGGAGTGACGAGACATGGAAGGTTAGGATCATGAATAACATCGAGACCACAGCGTGAAGGAGTGACGAGACATGGAAGGATAGGATTATGACCATTTTATAGGACTTCGATTAAATTATATGACCAAAGTAGGTGTTGACATCATAGCGGCACCAATAAATGTCCGTGTTATTGTTCCTTTGTTATTTAATCTTCTATAGTATTTAGTAAGGGTTGTGAATTATGGATGTATGTGTGATTTTTAATGGTTATTGCAAGGAGGTGGTGGTGATGTTTACGGTTAGCTAATACTGTCTGGTCAGGTCTGAGCTGTAAGTTTATAATGTTGTTGAAAGTCTGAAGCACATTTTGTTTAGCCTTACAAGTATATATAAGTTTATGTCATTATTTCTGTTGTTTCACTGTGTCCCGGGGTAAGCTCTGGGTGCTGGTGTATGGAGCTACGTATTCAAACCCTGATCTGATAAACTACTGTATATAATAATTCAGCTAATGTATCATACCAGAACCTGAATTGTTGATTGCAATATATGATGATCATTAATCTAACAAATTTGCCAGTTATGTGGTTAATACGATCAGCACAATTAAATGTCACTGTGTACCCCTAATTACTTAACACGGTCAGCAGTGTACAGGGTAGTATGGACCACAGATAATGTACTGTATGTGGAGCTAATGGTCTAGTTTAGTGAATAATCGAGCTTACTTCTCCAGGGTCGACAGAACTCTGGAACCTTAACAATAGTAAGATGATTTACAAACTTTGAGAAGATGGGAGAGTATTTAGAGAAACTGACAGTAGTTACTGGATATATCTGGGTACCTTATAACTCTCCAGAGGTAATGTTGTCACAGGTTGGTACGATGTTTTGTTTCTAGACCTCAGATTGGCGCTGACGTGGGAGGAAGCCTTGAAGGAAAGACAACGTAAATATAGCTCCCAGAAGGCAATAGTTTGGTTCACGTAATCAAATACTTCCTTACAGTTCACTAAGGTCATGATGGAGAGGTGGTCGCGTGTTTCATTTCAACTTAATATTTACTTTGAATTTTCTTTGTATACTTTTTTGGGAGAACATATCAAACTTGTACTTCGTTACTTTTCAGCTCAGCCAAAGTTGAATATAGTTTGTTGATATTCCAT
The DNA here is from genome assembly GCA_958450375.1 of Homarus gammarus. Taxonomy (NCBI): domain Eukaryota; kingdom Metazoa; phylum Arthropoda; class Malacostraca; order Decapoda; family Nephropidae; genus Homarus; species Homarus gammarus. Next base: position 2,184,611 of record CAUDMG010003804.1, read on the forward strand.
CTGGTGATTTTTTCTCATCATCCAACAAATGCAGTGGGACCCGGTAATAAGGACATTTGTGGCAGTCGGGCTAAGAGTCCACTCTAGCGAGGTGTCTGCCCTCCTTAATGAGTATAGACAAAAATAATTTCATAAGATCATTCATACAAACACATACAGCATAACAGCACGTTTGCATACGAAAATTTATATGTTTATGATCCAGAGTATTTCGAAAATAATGTTTCATAATTTTAAGGGTGTACTGTATTCCCGAGACGTATATAAGACTAAACGACCATAGTGTCAATACCCCATAGTTTCGGAGTATTCGAACAAAGTTGGGTAGAAGACGACTGCAACAAGTCTATGGACATAAAACAGGAAATATTAGGTGGTAGCAATCGAGTAGGTCTGTTTCTAACTTTTGATTCCCTTTAACCTTTTCACTCTTTCATCCAAGACCAAACCCACCGGCTCCAGGAATACAAGGAGAGGGTTACACATCAACCATACGGTGGTTGACAAGTTAAGAAAAAATCTCAGAAATTCAAAACGTGAGTTAGGACAAACGACGACTAGGACTGGAGGATGTATGTCAGGTCCAGAAACAAGGACGGTCAGAGTGTAAAAGGCCTGAAAAAGAGTTCCAGTGGCGGATTGCAAGCGAATTCAAGTCAAATCCAAAGGCTCTCTACTGTTACGCAAAACCGAAATTAAAAACGGGCGTAGGCTTGAAGATGGTAGCTACGCAGATTCTGACCGAGACAAAGCGGAGACGTTAAACAAATTCTTTTCATCGGTATTCACAAGAGAAGATGCGAACAATCTCCCTGACCCATACTGTGTTCTCAAAAGAGGGTATACAAAATAATTTGTCAAAGCGAAAGGTTCACTAGAGTCCCGGCCCTGCCATGGTGCATCCCAGAGTGCTAAATGAGTTGTGCAACGAGTTTGCTGAGCGACTTAAGATCCTGTTCTGTAAATGCCTGGATGAACAAAAGGTTCACAGTGACTGGAAAATGGATTATGTAAGACCTATTTTCAAGAAGGGCGATCGTCACTCCACGAATAACTATAGACTAGCCTAACCAGCATAGTATGTAAAGTACTTGAGACCATTATCAGAGATGCCATGATGGAACATCAACTTCGAAACAACCTTGTAGAAGACTCCCAACACGGTTTTATGCTGAGGCTCTCCTGCTTAACACAATTACTCAAGGTCCTGGATGTTTGGACTAAATATCTAGAACAAGGCGGTAATATCTACAAGGCTTTCGACAACGTACCTCGTGAAAGGCTAAGAATTAAACTGGGAGGGCACGGGATTCCGGAAAGTGTCCAAGCGTGGATCAGAGACTTTCTTCATTCATAATCGCGAGCAGAGTGTGGTGATTAATGGCAAGAAATTGTCATGTGTCCCCGTGATAAGCGGGGCATCATAGGACAGTGTACTTTGCCCGTTTTGGTTTGTTTGTTTCATAAATGACATGCTGGAATCTACACACTTCTCCGTACAAATGTTTGCAGACGATGCCAAGTTATTCAGGGATATTAATAACTAAACAGACTGCGAAGAGCTATCGAAAGATTTCTGTCAGCTTCAAGAATGGTAGAAGAAAGGGCTGCTAAAATTCAATGTCACAAGTTGTAAGAGGATGCACATGGGTCGTACAACAGTAAGGCGGCGTATCACATGTCCCAACGGGACGAAGAAACAGCATTAATAGAGACCGAATGTGAAAAGGACCTGGGTGTGTATGTTGACAATAAACTGAAGTTCTCGGGCCAATGTAAGAAGAAGGTGAATAAAAAAACTAAGCTAGTAGGTCTTATAAAAAAAGTTGTTGAAATATCTACACGAACCGCTTGTTCCCCGAGATATGCTAGAGGCTGTCAACTGCCCAAAGGAGACTGGTGCCTGAACTACGGCACTTCAGTTACCCAGAGAGATTAGAACGTCTGCATTTACCTAGCTTATATTATTGACGGGCAAAGGGTGACCTAATTGAACTTTATAAACATCTCAGAGGGCGCTACTCAGTCGGGTGTTCATACCTGGAACTGGCGAACGCACGCCTGACGAGGGGTCACAGCTAAATGTTGAAGAAGCCACAAGTCCGGAAAACTGCGAGGGCAAACTTTTTCGGCGTGGGAATTGTGAACTCATAGAACAATTTGCCAGGGAGTGTTGTGACGGTACCGAATGTGAGCTCTTTCAATACCAGACTTGACCAACACTGGAGCAGGTTCATATACATTCAAGAGCCGGTACATGCCCAGTACTTGCCAACAGTGCGTAACCGAGACGTGACCGACCCCCCAGGTGGCTAACGAACCGATCAATGGCGAAAAGGATAAAAGTAAAAGTAAAAAGAAAGTTAAATGATGATTCCTTATAATTTTCTCCCTAATATCGGGTTGAAAGTTATTGTGTGTGTGTGTGTGTGTGTGTGTGTGTGTGTGTGTGTGTGGCTGTGTGTGTGGTATTCAAAAAATGATCTGTTTTCTTTAACTTTCAACAGTGTCGTCCATTAGCAATTTCCTTCCACTCTATCCTCATATTTCGTCTCTTTACAGTGATGATTTTCAGTGAGGAAGTTGGTGTAGTGTTGGTGGGTGATGGTTGAGTGTCTTGAGACAATCAGTGGGTGTGGCCGGGAGTGTCAGGACAGAGTCAGCAGCTGTGGTTGGGTGTGGCCGGGAGTGTCAGGACAGAGTCAGCAGCTGTGGTTGGGTGTGGCCGGGAGTGTCAGGACAGAGTCAGCAGCTGTGGTTGGGTGTGGCCGGGAGTGTCAGGACAGTCAGCAGCTGTGGCTGGGTGTGGCCGGGAGTGTCAGGAAAGAGTCAGCAGCTGTGGTTGGGTGTGGCCGGGAGTGTCAGGACAGAGTCAGCAACGTTGATATTCTGACTTGTCAAAGAGCCGTGTGGTGTGCGGCGACAGACAGGCGTGACTGAGTGTTGCTGGTCTGACTGTAACTCACAATTGAAACCAAATTGTCTCCACAGTTTTGTCTGTACCTGGCATCACTTACCTGATGGTCATGTAGGTAAGAGAGGTTAAGGTTCTAACATTTATATACTCACATTTGTCTATGTATTACGGTACAGTGTTTGGTCTCTCCAGTAATCTGGCGTAAATTACGATAAAAGGAAGAACTCATCAGCTAGAAGTCAATCACATAAATGACCCACAAGTACAGTCACCCTTAATAGTCCCGCAGCGCCTCTCCTCCTGAACCACGAACCCCGAGATTCAGATTCGTCAACCCGAAGCATTTAAAGACAGAATGATGTATCAGTGTCTACTGCTTCTGGTTCATGAGTCTGAATCTCGGGGTTCGTGGAACAGCAGGAGAGGCGACAGTACTTGTGTGGGTGACTCTACAGTACATATCAGATAATGCCAAGTGCCGAGGGAGTTTTGGCCACGTCTGTATATTTGTTAAACACTGGTGCTTAAAATGACCAGTAAATCGACTTCCATCTAACAGTTTCATTAGTTGTAATAAATCAAGAATTTTACAACGAAACAAATCGATAGATAAACAAAGTAATTGTTACTGTCACAAACTTATTAAAGAACATCTCCCGGGTGTCTTTATTCAGGCATATATAGACACAGTATATACTGTATATTTGTTGTTGGTATTATGCCATCATCATTCTAAGGTATAATCGTCTCGTTAAGAGCAACCTACCCCGGTCAGTTAAGTGGAGAGAACTGATCGAGATGAACCTCTGTTTATATACACAAATCAGCTGATCTTGATCCATCCTAACAGATAATATTATTAGGGTGTTCACTATTCTCTTCTGATCCTGGATGATCCCTGATGCCATCGTAGAAACATTCATACATACGCCTAAAATAATTTCTTCACACCCATTCTCCGTCCGGTTTAACAAGAGAGTCAGGTTGACATACCGCATTATAGTGCATTATGTAAACACGAAAGTTTCCAATGGACGTGACAATATTAATATCAGTATTAGGTTTAGTAATAATATTACTACCTCGTCAAAAATATATTTTATGAACCGTTAAATTATGACTTTCTAAACATGTTCAATTTATACCCATAACTTTCCTATAAAATATTAAATATTTATTTCTACCAATATATGCGACACCGGATATGTTTCTTTCATCCATCTATTTATATTTATTAATATTTTCTTCATATACTACAACGGAACATGCAAGATTATTCTCTCCCCCTCCTACTCCACATATCAAGAAGCGCTCAACACACTGACCCTTTCGACTCTCACTGACCATCACCACGACCTCATCTGCAAATTTGGTAAGAAGCTTCTACACCATCCCCGACACCGGCTCCTACTACCACCTGAGATCCCTTGTCCGAGAATTGCTGTTCGACACCACAACCGCATCCAGCCCATACGTGCACGAACTGATCGCTATAAGAACAGCCCAGTCCCAACCATTGTAAAAATTATCAACAACTTGTAATACTGTAACACTGTCACTATGTTGAAATGAACTGTAGTTTGAGCTTTTCCCCATCTAAGTTATTATATGTCTTATTTGTGTCACTTATGTTACTTGTATATTATTTGTAATTCGTAACCCATTCCCCAAATATGTAACTGTATATTTTCAGCCTTCTGGCTGCCAAGCTCCTTCAATAAACCGTTAATTATTATTATTATTATTATCAAACTAGACAAGATAAAATAAGTAAAAGGTTGAACAATTTAGCAAGACAACGAATGTTCCCCGTTAGTGCTGACCGTTCATCAGTCACCAACCAGTGCCGGGCAGACGACACCGTGTACTGACTCCCACATAACCTCCTACTGTGGACTGGTTCCCACATCTACTGTGTAAAACATTGTTACAATAATGGCGCTACAAACATCTAAGATAAAAACTATGGTGTGGAAAAGAGAGACGATTTAGTGTTATGCCAAGATCAACGGCTGTGATGTAAACAAACTTTTCGCAAACCTATTGGTAAAAATATCGATAACAATCACATCTTCAGCGCGTTAAGTGATTGTGTAGTTAGTGATATTGTTTTGATATATTAAATGAGTGTGTGAATTAAGTAATAATTAGTAATATCGGTTAAGTAATATTTAGTGATTTTTGTTGAGTGAAAATTAATGGTCCTGTCAAGTGAAAATATAATGATCTCGGTTACGTGACAGTAAATGATCTCGCTTGGGTGAAAATTAGTGATATGGGCAAATTTGTAGTTTCGACCAACCTGGGCTCTCGAGTTGAGCAATGTGTTTTCCAGATGGTATAGACAATTTTAAGACACTTTTCTTCTATGACGTTTCCCTCGCAAATGACCAAAAACTACCTAACCTAACCTCATAATTGAGGGCTCCACCTTCCTGGATCCCCGGTATATATAGTCATTTGTGAGGGAATGTACTAGAAGAAATTATCTTAAAGTTGTCTTGCTCAACTCGAGAGCCATGGATGGTCGAAACCTCACATTGACCATGATACCAGTTAAGTGAAAATTAATGTTCTCAATGTGTGATAATGGGCTACTATTGGTGACTGACCCGCCGACGCATTATTTGTTTTGATGTTCATTTCTTACTATATTTTCATCAGTCAGTTCTTATTTAATAATCATTTCTAGTGCAAATGCTTCGTTTAATAAATAATTAAGCACCAAGGCAAGCACTACTTTGTCTTCTCGGAGGTAATGCGGCAGTGATGTCTCATCCCAGGACATAAACAGACAATCATATCGACACATTTCAAATCACTCCACTGCCGGGGGCCGGGTCGACGTTGATGCTCAGTGTTCGCTTATTATCAGTTCGGTGCTGGTGGCTGCTCTCACGACAACAAAAAACCTAATATTACACTATATCATAGTAAGTGCTTTTGGTTTAATATACCAGGGGTCCAGGGGACGGAGTCCTAGAGCTAGGAAATTCGGTAAGGTTAGGTAGGTTTGTTTGGTTAGGTTGGTGAGGTCTTGTAACAATGCTTCTGGCACTTGTTTTTCTTATCAACTAAGGTTAAGTTAGGTTTAATTTAAAAATTGATCCTTTTAACACATTTACACAAACTACGGCAGTGTCCTCTATGAAACACACTGAAATTGTGGCGCTTTTATAATCGTTTTCTACGAAAAATCGGCAGCTGGTCAGTCCTCAATAATTACCCAAACTAATTTACTCGATGGTATTTTCGTCGTTTTTTTTTTTTTACTTTTTTATATCAGGTTCTTTAGGTTCCTTTGTTTCTTCTTTTGTATTGTTTGTTTAGGTTAGGTTAGGTTAGGCTTACACACCAGGGGGTCCAGAGGGGCTGGTAAGTCAGGTCCTTAAGGTTTCTCTGAGTAAGTTAGCTTAGACATGTATACTGATATTTGAGACACCTTAGGTTAGGTTCTAGGTGATCTTTTTGGCTTTGAATACTTGGCTCCTTTACCCGGGACCAGTACTATATAGTTCCATGGTCGACCTTTTCGGTATCTTAACCTTGATGATTAGTGATCTTGCTTGAGTGATAATTTGTGATCTCAGTTAAGTGAAATTAAGTGATACGGGTTAAATAAAAATAAATGATCTCGATTAAGTGTAAATAAATGATCTTTGTGAAGTGATAACTAATGTTCTCGGAATGACCACCAGTAAGTATTTGTATTATTTGGAGTAATTTTCAGGTTGTTGTTCCATCCTTAGCAGTTACATGACAATTTTTTCCATGGAAGATAAAAGCCTTCTTACCTCTTGAAACAGATATGAAATGCAACAGGAATAATTTTTTCGAGATATATCAGTTTTGACTTATGAAATGGGTGGAGGGAGACAGCTGCCACTAGTGTCAGGTTTATAATATAGGATTGTTCTTTTTTCTCGGTTAGGAATTCTATTCTATTTTAGTAGAATAAAATACAAAGTTATGTATTAGTTAGAGATCTGGAACTTTACACACACATAGAACTTGGTATAACTTTAACATCATGTGTGTCTGTAAGTGTCTGTTTTAGCCATAACTACAAAACAGAAGTAATTGGAGAACTGAAATTTTACGCATGGGTCCCAAGGTTGTGTGTGATAGCTTCTACTAACATCACCAATTATTGTAGTTGAATTCTGGTATTCTTAAGTGGTGAATTTTTGAGATAAACACTTCTTGGCCTTCTCTTTATTTGTTGTTTATGCACACCATCTACACTGACAAGATCTAAGAGGATATGATGCGAGACCTCTCCAGGAAAAACTGTGAATAACACTTGGAGGAAACCTTTAGTTCAGTGGCACACTTCCATGCTCAGTGGTTGTGACCTAACTGTCCTATCTCCAGGATGCTCTGGCTGAGAGTCAGCCACCCAGTTTGTACACACTGATCTCATTATGGATTGTCTCTTTGAGGATGTTGCTAGGTCGGGCCTCATTTGTTGTGCTTCATACTGTGACCCTGGCTCGACCCGGTGTTGTAATTAATAGGCTGACCTTGGCTCACTTTTTGAGTAAAAGACAAATGATAAAGGACGCCGCTTGCTTTATAATATAAAACAAAGGGTATTCATTATTATGAGTTTCTGTATCTAATACACTATCAATATAATTTAATGAGTGCTCCATTTGTCATGGACATGAAGTCCATACTCGAGTTCTTGCCATGTTCAGCACAATATGTTGGCATCCACCAATGTGTATGCAGTTGTGATCCATGCACTAAGACCATGCAGGTTTATCACCTTGGGTTTGCAGACCACATCTTTGCCAAACCCCCACAGGGAAATATCAAGGCAACTTGATTGTCGGATCTCGTTTCTTTGAAACATTTGACTCGCACAGCTTTCTCCTGTTTGGTCAACTTGTCCTTTTACTTTAACATCATCTGACGTGACCTGAAGCTCTACAGACACACGACTTAGAACATGACCAGAAGCATAGGGGTGAAATGAACTTAATGTAGAAAAAAACAAAAAAAAACAACACAGGTTTATGGTTTACATATTAGAACTTCAGAAGAGTCTGTAGTAAGGCCAAAGTTTGTATTATTTGAAACTCCATCAGGATTTGTATCAGTACTTATATTAGGTAAGGTTATAATAGGGTGCAGTTTTAAATATTCACATCCAGATTTATGATTTGTGTCGGGTTGAAAATTACAAAAGTCTGCTAAGACAAACTTTAAAATTACTTTAAAATAAACATAAGAGTTAATGAGCTTTAAGATAAGCTGAATTTATCCTTCAATCTTTTATAAAGTGGGGATAAACTTTAAATCTTGAGCCTTGCTTTATAAGGGAAAAAAAATTACTATTATTTTATTAATTATTGCATTCGTCATAAGGCGGCATCACACTGGCACATTTTCCATAATGTTTCACGGTTTCCATCGTTTTTTCACAAATTTAAAATTTTTCTAGTCTGTCTCACTCAGACAAAATGCATTGTTTCCACCTAACTTGGTTGCACCAATTTCTGTGGTCACGTCAAAATCTATACTCGACAATGGGGATATAAGCACTTTAGGGGTTTTCATGTCCAAAATTGCATATCTAAATTATCTCGGATCTTATTAAGAATTTGGACTGTGTTAAATTTTGTTGAAAAATTTGTCACTAGTACAGTTTCTTTTGCTGATTCTAAGTATGCAACTCATTTTTTGAGGAGATGAATATTTAACATTTTATTGGCGTTTGCTTGCAGGAACAGTTTGTGTTTATAACCTAACCTAACCAACCTTACCTAACAAACAAGCCGGTACTCATCGCCAAATGTTGGATGGGCACCTGTGCGAGTTTATGTAGCGCCAGCGTCACAAGGGGCAAAATTTGTAACGAGCTATGTTAAGCATGATTGGCCAGCACTTGTGATTCATAGACTTGTTAGTCACAAATAAAAAATTTCCACAAAACATGAGTTTCACATTTAAAATCAGCACGGAAAACTGTATATCTAATGCAAGTTTAAAAAATTTGGAACAGTCCAAATTTTTAATAAGACCCATTATCGCTTTCGGGTTTTCATACACAAACTTTCTTATGATATATATATATATATATATATATATATATATATATATATATATATATATATATATATATATATAAATATATGCAAGTAATCACTGAAGGTGCGCGTGATCTAGGTATATGCTGATAACCACAAGGAAAGAAGAAAACACGAAGTTCCCAAGCGCTTTCGTGTAATTCACATCTTCAGGGGTGAGTACAGATTAAAGAGAAGTACAAAACAAGGTGTATATATACAGAGGAGGGTGAGACCAAGTCCACAACGGTCAGGTATTAGATAATGACCCCACTAATCTTTAAATAGCACCGCAACAGTCGGTATGATGTTCATAGAATCTAGTCTCATTAAACATACCGAAGCATTCAACATGAATTTGAGTAACGGCATGTACAAACTGGACAATTTTGTAATTAAGAAGATTTGTAACCAGGTGAGAAGGTTGGGTCACCTTACCCTCTGACCTGACTACCAACCGTTGCGGTGCTATTTAAAGATTAGTGGGGTCATTACCTAATACCTGACCGTTGTGGACCTGGTCTCACCCTCCTCTGTATATATACACCTTGTTTTGTACTTCTCTTTAGTCTGTACTCACCCCTGAAGATGTGAATTACACGAAAGCGCTTGGGAACTTCGTGTTTTCTTCTTTCCTTGTGGCGGGTTGAGGTGTTGATTGTATGTAGAAGTCCGCGTGCTTTATTGGGCTAATGAAATATATATGGATCCTCGTGTTTCGAAGCCGGATTTGGTAAAACGTTACTCTGACCACCTAAGTGGTGCGGGTGGTCCCCATTAGAGGTTCACGGCGCCATAAGCTCGTTGAACAGGCTTTGTGTGAAATATAACAAAGTCTAGGACTGCTTTTAGCATCCTGGTGGTCCAGCGGTTAGCGTTCCCCGGTCACAGTCATAGGCTTGTGGGCCGTGGGTTCGAATCCTGGCGGGTTGAGGTGTTGATTGTTTGTAGAAGTCCGCGTGCTTTATTGGGCTAATGAAATATATATATATATATATATATATAAACATGTTTTTGTATGAAAGCTAGACGCACATTCGACATCATCGTGTGATCTGGCATATGTGTTGACTGCACACCGAGGTCACCATACCATTCTCCCGATTGTGTTTAAAGGACCCAGTATATAATGTTGATCCACATTTCCCACACATTTTCTTCCAGTTTGTGCTGATTTCTCGTGCATCACATTGATTTCATTTATTCATAACAGTGTTGTGAGAGTTTTGAACCATGCCTCTGGTTACTGGCGAGGGTGCGGGGTTGAGAAAACGTAAAAGTGCAAGGAAATTACACCACGTGGTGATAGTCTGGTTCCTCCTCATGCCTCTCCCTCGCGAAATAGTAATTTGTTCACAAACTTTCTTTTATTACTATATTTTTTATAATATATATGTGCGCTTTATAACAGAATAAGGTTCACATTGCAATCACATGAAATAACAAAGGTATAAATTGATTTCTGAACATTTTCATTAAGCGTAAGCAAAAACAATTTTATGTATATAAATGATTATTTTATCATGATTACATACATAAAACTATTTGCCTATAAGATATTTGCAATGTTAATGCAACAAATCCAACCTTTTCATCTCAAATAGCAAACAGTCAGGTGCGGTGAGGTGAATAACAGGCCAGACCCCGAGGTCTTGTGGAAGAGCGTCGACCCAAACCCAAGCTTCCTAATATAAAATAAATATCGAATCATATAAAAAAAAATGGTTTTAAAAGTACAAAGTATTACATTTTTAATAAATTCTTAAGTAATTTTTTCCTGATGTTGGTATTCATAAATACATAAGAACATAAGAAAATAAGGAGTCTGCAATAGGCCGGTTGGCCTATGCATGGCAGCTCCTGCCGAGAGTTACTACCACTCTCTATCATCCATGAATTTATCTAGCCTCCTTTTAAAACTTTCCAGCGTTCCAGCACTTACTACAAAGTTGCTAAGCTTGTTCCACTCGTCTACCACCCTATTTGTGAACCAGTTCCTTCCTATCTCCCTCCTAAATCTAAATTTATCCAACTTAAATCCGTTGCTACGAGTCCTATCCTGCTCGGATATTATAAGAACTTTATCTATATCGTCTTTATTGATTCCTTTCACTCACATAAATACTTCTATCATATCTCCCCGCACTCTTCGTCTTTCTAGGGAATGCAAGTTTACTTCCTTTAACCTATCTTGATATGGAAGGTTTCTAAGTCCCGGAATCATTTTCGTCATTCTTCGCTGCACCGACTCCAGTGAATTGATATCCATTCTATAATAAGGGCACCAGAACTGAACCGCATAATCGAGGTGCGGCCTGATTATCGCAAGATATAGTTGCAATAAGACCTCTACATTCCTATTACTTATTACCTAATACTCTATTTGCCTTATTTCGAACATTAACGCACTGTTTTCTAGGCCGTAGGTCCGGGCTTACAAGTACCCGTAAGTCTCTTTCACAAGTCGACTTCTCTAGGTTGATGTTGTTAAGGCTGTATACGTTGACAGTATTTGTTCTTCCAATATTACTTACGCTGCACTTGCTGGTGTTGAATTTCATTTGCCATTTTTCTGACCACTCCTGTAGTTTATTTAAATCCTCCCGTAGTGCATTTGCATCCTGCCCTGAATTAATCTGCCGCCCTATTTTGGTGTTATCCGCAAACTTGCTTATGTCACTGCTGATCCCAGTATCTAGATCGTTTATGTAGATTATGAACAAGAGTGGGCCCAGTACTGACCCCTGGGGAACCCCACTGGTTACACGGCCCCACTCAGATTTAACACCATCTACGCTGACCCTCTGCGTTCTATCGGTGAGCCATGATTTTATCCAATTTAAAACTTTCTCCTCGATACCATGAGCCTTAACTTTTCTCAGAAGCCTCTGATGTAGTACTCTGTCAAACGCTTTGCTAAAGTTTAAGTAAATAACATCGTAATTTTCGTCATTATCTACTACCTCGAAGACTTTCCTAAGAAACGTCAGCATCTGATATGTTTGTTTACACTGAGCCAGGTGTTCAACTTCTTCTTGGCCTCTATATATGCCTGTGTGGACACACCTTTCCGTAGAATATATGATACTCAGTATTTGATCTCATCATTGACTGTGGGATTCAAGGGACAATAAATACTGTAAAAAATGAAGAGGAAGGCATACATCGTCATCTTCTTTGTTTACAATCGACAAATGCGGAAAGACTGCACTAGTTGTGCACTAGTTCTCTATGCATGTGTGTCAGGGTGAACTAATTTTTTTTTTTTAGCAAATAGTTGCAATAAAATGAGGGGAAAGGTGCTAGTGCAAGGCCGCCTTACACCGATATAAATCAGGCCTGTTGAGTTGAGGTTAGGGTAGGTTAGGTTAATATGTATAGGTTTTTTAAAACTATAAGTAACACTTATAATGAGGTTTATAGAGGTACTTCAGTGTTATTTTTAGATGTAGCTATGGATAGTGTATTTTAGTCTAATATACTAGTAAATATAGTATAGGTAATTTTTCACACTACATAATTATAATTATGATATACAAAGTTTGACCCTTAAATCCCGGGTGACGTTCCTGAACGTACTTAATTTTGCTGCAGGCGGGAGGAAATGCTTTGTATAAGATGTTTGTGTTATTGGAAACTTAACTCGCGTGTATTTGTCTCAAGACTCGTGTCTTATGATCAGTTACTTGCCAGATATTGTGGGGGGATGCACGTCCTTAGACCTTTCTTATGGCCCACCTCATTCCTCTATACCCAAGTACAAGTGAAGGCACTTGCTTGACAGTAGTGACGTCCATCAGGAGTTGCTTTGCTTGATTTTAGTGGTATTGACAAAGTATTGGGTAACAAAGACAGTGATGGGGAGGAAACAGAACCCAGATGATGTCAAGTTTGCTGAGGCGCCTACAAACTAGAGCTCCCCCCCCCCCCTCCACCAGCTTCTGTGAACCACGGCACAAAAATATAGGGACTTGGTGCAAGGGGTGTGGAGTTAACATGTCTATTCCATGTTACAAAGACTTCCACATGATCAAGAAGTTCGAAAGTCAGTGTAAGTACATGTAAATATTGTATTTATTTACTAATAGTTATATGACAATAGTGATAAGTTTTGTGTTGCCTAAATATTCTTATTATTCAGTATTTATAGTTATTTTGAGGAAAATATAAATATTTTGTTTTTCAATAGTTGTAAGACCGAAATATGACAAGGAAGTGATTTCAAGTAGGAACTGTGTGTTGCAAGTGAGTGTCAAATTCACTTCATCTCACTGTGGGTTGTGCACAAAGATTCAAACAAGACATCTATCAACACGCCACACTGTTCATCAACACGCCAGACAACTCTCCAACTATGCTACAATGAAAGTTGAGTGTAAGTACAGTCTTCTGGTATTTTTATTATATTGACTAACCCATTTTTAACGTGACCAGTGGCTTTAAGAAAAAGTGTTTTTTACCAAAAAGTTCCTGCATGGAGGGTTCGGAGGGTCTTACGACGCCTGGGGTCTAAGAGGTAAGTGTAGTTAAAATTTTTGTCTCATTTTTATTATAATACAAATTTAAATACTTTTATCTGGTAAAAAGGAAAAAAAAAAAAAAAAAAAAAAAAAATATATATATATATATATATATATATATATATATATATATATATATATATATATATATATATATATATATATATATATATATATATATATAACTGGTCGGAATTCTCTCACTTAACTAGTTGGGGTTTTTGAGTATAGTGGATGGTAATGCAGTGGAAGCGCCCCTCAGAGAAAATCCCGAACCAAGACAAACACAATTAACTTAAAAAAATATATTCTCCGTGACCCGTGGAAAGATATCACCTGTGATTGGGGTAAATGAGACGCACTGTAAAAGAGTGACACTTCTAATCCCTCCAACACTACAAACATACTCAATAATGGTACACCAACACCAGCACACCTCTTAGCATGGCTTCAACACTACAATGTGGAACAAAAGTTATACATGGCATTAAAAATTTGAGAAATATTAAATGCCTTATGAGCACTATTAAGGTAACAGTGCTACTTACACCAGAATGAGGAGCTCATCTGAAACAGTTCCCTCGCTATCTGACATCACTTAGTGGCATATAAAACATTAGAAAAACATCACGTGCACCAATGAACATGCCTTAAGGCATTCAACAGAATAATAGCAGTCACTGAAAAATTGTATCAAAAGTAGTAAGAAATATTAACTACACAATAACATGGATCAATCATAACCTGTATGGGATGACCCACAAAATACTACAATCCTACTGTCCTATAACCCGAAAGGTGGAACTACTAACCTGCCAAGGGATAGGCATTTACAAGAACCCGAGAAAATCACTCATGACCCATCAGGCAGGCGGGTGCTCCGCTGTTTCTGGTCATTACTCTCTCTAGATTTCAGAAGTCATGAATGTTTTTCTCCACAAATACCCATAACATGCTTTACACATAGGTTCCGAATGCACCCGTACTTTTAAGGCACTACAAGCCCTTCACAACTTTGGAGAGGAACTCTTACGTCTCACGTGTGAAAATCAACCATGAGGAGCGTCGATTTCACACCTGGATTTGGTTAATACTAAGCACACCTTACCACCCTTTCCCGTAACATGCATCACACATATGCTCAGAGCACACCCATACTGGGGAGATAAAAGGTCTCTAAGTACCCACTAGACTCCTGGTCTCAGTGTGTGACCGTTCCTTCACTCAGACTGCCTCACTTTTACACTCAGTACATCCATGGACCGGAAGAGAGCGACCATCAGCAGGTGAACCCTGTCCAGCTGAGGGAGGGGTTCTATTTTCCCGTCAGATAGAGAATGGCACAAACTGACCGAAGATATGTGGTGTTGTGAACCAAGGTGGGGAGATTTGATGACCCAGAACGATTATCAGCCAAGGGCGGATGCTAGTCCCACGTAGTTAGCTGTCAGGGGCACTCGAGTACGTCCCATCTAAAACCTTGCTAACCAGTGACACTCCGCTCAAAACACGTGGACCCTCTAAACCGCTTCGATTGCTCAACCACGTGGGCTCTTCAGAAACCCTGCAATAAGCCCTCTGTTAGCTATTGTTAACTTCTCCGCCCTATCTTAACCTTGTCTGAGATCGAATAAATTTACTTGCAACACTGATGAAATGTGCATGCAACGAGACCAGGCCACGTGATCGTTTTTCCTGGGCGTACATGCAGAGAGACATCCGTCAGGGGCGGCCGCGTTTGCATGACTGAGGCGGCCCAAGCGTCTCCTCAAGGCGTTCGTCTAGCCTAGTCGTCATCTTTAGCAAACTAAATAACTTCTTTGGGACACACGTAACATATTTAGACTGAGAAACGATCTACAATAACTTTAAATTTAATAACAGTCCCTTAACTTCATGAATCGCGTCCATAATAATACGATAAAATACGTTTAATATTGTATAGGCCTAGTTCAAAATGCTTCCGTCTGCTTGGGAGGGAGGCATTGCTGGCGCTTAGTTCTTGCCACGCGTCTTGGGTATTTCAGCTCGGCCTACAGTACTTATGCTTTCCTGTTTTCGCAGATCGGCAATTTTCGTTCTAACGTATCTCAACATCACACTGAAATTTCTGAATTATATATATATATATATATGTATATATATATATATATATATATATATATATATATATATATATATATATATATATATATATATGCTGATAACCACAAGGAAAGAAGAAAACACGAAGTTCCCAAGCGCTTTCGTGTAATTCACATCTTCAGGGGTGAGTACAGACTAGAGAGAGTAATACAAATCAAGGTGTATATATACAGAGGAGGGTGAGACCAGGTCCACAATGGTCAGGTATTAGGTAATGACCCTACTAATCTTTAAATAGCACACAACGGTCGGTGGTCAGGTCAGATGGTCAAATGACCCGGCCTTCTCACCTGATTACAAATCTTCTTAATAACAAAATTGTCCAGCTTGTACATGCCGTTACTCAAATCCATGTTGAATGCTTCGGTATGTTTAATAAGACTAGATTCTATGATGTTCCTACTATCAATTGAATTACATGGTAATATTGAGGAGGCATTATCCCAGTCAATGCAATGCTTGTTATCCCTCAAATGAACAAACAGAGCATTGGATTCCTGGCCTGTCCTAACACTGTATTTGTGTTGTTTAATTCTAGTTGCAAGATCTTTACCTGTCTGGCCTAAGTAAAACATATTACATTCCTTGCAAGGAACTTTATAAATGCAACCAATTGTGTTGTTGGGGGAGTTCTTGATTAACATTTGTTTAACAGTGCATGAGTTTTTAAATGCCACATTGACGTTCCAGGTTTTTAGCTGTGCAGGAATGTGTGAGAAATTTTTGTGAAATGGTAATATTAAGGTATTCTTATGGTCATGGGTGGGCTTGGGATCAGTTCTATAAAAAGTTTTCTTAGTAATGTTTAAGCATTTGTCTATTAGAATTTGCAGTCCGGAATTCATCGATGAGGAATACAAATATATATATAATATTGGCTCAAACCTTAAATACCCTAGATTGATGACACTCAACTTACACGACATAATATACAAAATACATTACACCACAACACTTAAAATAAAACGTGAAACATAATTAAACATAATACAGATTGACAAGTCGAAGATCTAACTAAGAAAGGAAACTAAACCAAATCAGGTTTCACAAAATCGAACTCCAATTCAAACCTAAATAAAGCAGTCTTGCATAACAGGAACAACCTGCATATGAGAGCAAACGTAAACCACTCAATGAATAAACGGTAGATATTGCTTTGTTGACAAAAATATTTCATTAAAAACTGAAAATAATTGAATTGCGCCTCGTGCCTAAATAGGGTCCCGTTATCGGAACTCTGTTATTTGAAATCGATGCATAAATTGACAAAACATAATATAAAAACCATAATACATCAGTTAGTCTACTCGTTTAAGTCTTATGCATGACTGTATTATTACTATAACCAAACGGGAAATGTTTGCAGCAGGTGGAGCTGCTGTTGACTGGCTTATCATTGTCATTCACCCAATAATGTTATTTATAATATATGTAGTTTGCCAACTCCCTTGATATGTTTTTATTTCAAATTCCATAATGTTAATAATTTGGTACTTATGAAAATAAAATAAAATACTTCCCTAATTGAATGGGTCATGAAAGTTACATGGTCAAAAGAAAGACACCATATTGAGACTCCAGCCGAATCTGCCTATTGCTAGGACCTGTAGCACAAGCAGGGAATACCACCCTAATGTGCAATAACACAATCTAAGCATAAGCATAATTTGTGTTTTGCTCTATCTTTTTATATCTTTGCATTATACCTGCACAAGTAACTACATAACCTCTTTCATCACTCTAGCCCCTGACAACCTTCCATAACCCGCCACCCTCTCACGTCAGTCCCTGTTATCCCTCGGCCCCCATCCCCTCACTAGTGAATGCCTTGGGTTCACAGAGAGTGGGTTAACTATGCAGACTCTACCATTCAGAAAAGTCCCCAAGTGTACGAGTACATCTCATCAGGTACAATTCGCAATCAATGTTTGGGCCGGCATTATTTGTGACCACTGTATTGGCCCATATCTGCTACCCCGACAACTGACAGGCGAAACATATACACATTTTCTTTGGGATACTTTGCCAGTGAAGCTCGAGGATGTATCCATCAGGATACGTCAACAACTGTGGTACATGCATGGTGGTGCCCCAGCTCATTTTGCTTGAGTAACAATGAAATTCCTAAATTTGGGTATCCTGGCAGGCGGGTAGGGCGTGGCTGCCCTGTTCCACGGCCTCCTCGATTACCTGACCTAAATCCCATTAACTTCACGTTAAAAGCAAAGTGTGAGCTACAGAAGTTCCGACTCGTGACAAATTGTGGCTTCGAGTGCAAGACCGTGCCACGAGTACTGGATTCTTTGAACGTATACAACAGTCACTTTTGCGACGGGCTACAGCCTGCATTCAGGAAGGGGGCCGTAAATTTTGAACATTTACTGTAAAATCTTTATCAAATTGCACATGATTGTAATGTACCAACAATACCTGATATTTGCTTAATACTCCATAGATTTGATCACTTTCCATCCCGAACTGTCATGTGTTATAACTCCAAAACAAAGGGCGTGAGTCATTTATGCTTCTCTATGTCTAAGGAATACATCCCAGAATTATGGAATGTATTTCTGAAACACCCTGATAGCTGACCAGAGCTAAATTCTTCATACTTGACACAGAATGACCTGTACTTTACGTTTCGTGACTAGTGTAGATATGACCTGAAATAACCTTAATTTTCAGATCCCACCTCTGACATTTCCGGGGCCGATCACTGACGTCACATGACCCCACTCCCTCCCAATCTCCTCATTCCATCTCCTCCTCTCTCTCTTCCCCTCTCCCACTCCTTCCCCCAATCCTTACCAGATAGGCCCACCAAGCGAAAAATGACAGAAATTGTGTACAAACACAATGTCAGAGCCCATAAAATAATAGAGACTAAAGATGTCTTCATCCTGATCATGGATGATGACCGTGGCGTGGAGCGCCTCCATTCCCAGAGTGTGTAAACAGTTTAAGGGAAGGGCAATTTGACCTATTGTTGCCTCCTGCCTTGAGCGGGATGGTTGTCCGCCGTTCGTTTGCTTTTTCGCGTCCCGACTAGGAGGGGTAGACGGAGGTGAGAAGGTTGTTGCTGCTTCGTTGCACACCAGACACTATCCAGCCGGCACCACAGCTGCTACTTCCCCCGTTGTTCGATTCCAACTCTGGTTGTGTACTCATCTGAGGTTCCTGGGGCTCGTGAGTTGATTCCCCAGTCCTTCATTATTCAGCTGTCAACTCTGGTCACCTACTCCAGCTACTGCCGCGGCTGCCACGTGATCGCCACTTCCTCCACGCCCTATCCACCGTCCGTGCCCTGGCGTCTCTTCTGTGTGGCAAGACATCGCCCACCAACGCCGGTGCCAAGTGAGGAAGCTGCCCTAGACATTCCCCCTGAGAGCGGACCACTACGTTAACAGAACACTCCACCGTGCTGGTTAGGAGGAATATTCATCTGCAGCCGTAGGAGATACCTGTACTTTGTTGTATTGATTGTTTTGTTTCAAGTAATTGTTTGACTCCAGTGCTGTTTATTTAATACATGTGAGAGTGGTGTCAGAGTTGAATTATTGTGATTATTATCGCAGTAAAGAGATGTCAATCTCTAACGGTTGTTTGTTACCTCTTGGAAACCCATGGTTCTTGACTTTCCTTTAATAAGATCCTAATTAGGCTGGCAAGGGATTTATATCCCAGAGGCCAGGCCTTTACAATTGTGTACATCAAATAATAGAGACTAAAGATGGCTTCATCCTGTTCAAGGATGTTGACCGTGATCTGCAGCGCCTCTATTCCTAGAGTGTGTAACAAGCTAAGGGAAGGACATTTTGACCTATTGTTGCCTCCTGCCGTGAAGGCTAAAGAATTGTTCTCTGCTCCCAAACGGATGAACAGGTGTATCGAAATTCTGACGAGGAAATAAAGGTAGAGATAGAAAAGGAAAACAATTGGGTGGAAAACACGGGGGACTATGTCAATAAATTCACCTGTAGAAAAGGCAAATTCATCACCAAAGTCCACTTCAAAACCACCGAGGCGGCTGAAAAAGCAACCAAAGTGGGTCTCCTCACATTCAACCTCAACATACCGTGCCACCAAATCCAACATGAACAGTATCACCACACACGGACCTGCCTCAGGTGCTATGCCATTGAGGATCATGATAGTGTGAACTGCCCCAAACCCAGGGAATACAAGATCTGTTCCAAATGCTCCTCTAGGGAACATACCTGGAACCCAATGTAGTGCACCACTAAAATGCCTTAACTGTGGTGGGCCTCACAGCACTATATCGATGAACTGCCCCCCCAAAAAAAGAAAAATAAAGGAAGTACAGCAAGAAGCCACAAAAACAACAGTGCCACCACAAAGAGCTGTGTTTCTGGTAGGGACCTTCACTCTTGCAGCCCCTGGACAATCATACAAAGAGGCGCATTTTGTGTCTGATTCAGTTTGTCCATCCAGTACAACCAAGTTGACGCAAACATTATGATTTTAAACTCACACGGCCAAAAGGTATCAAATGAATTGAAAATATTTGGTTACAGGGTCCATAAATCCAGTCTCTCAGAGGAGCCGAATGACGGGGTGGCCATCGCCATAAAAAGAGATGTCCACCACCGAATCATAGACGACTTCACCTCTGAAACTCTCGCTGTTCAAATCAACCTGACCACAGGACCAATTATAATAGCCACAACTTACCTTCCACCACGCAGGGACTACCTACCATACGGGGACTTCCATAGACTCCTATCATACCACCACCCAACCTACATCATCGGGGACATGAACGCCAGACATCCTCTACTTGATGGTAAGAGGACAACCAACAATGTTAGAAGAGGCCTCGCTGGCTTCATAACAGACAATAAAGCCACTCTAATAGGCTCGGACTTCCCCACGTTCTACATTAGGAACTCAGCCACTACTCCAGATATAGCAATAACAAACGGCAGATGCTTCCACAACTACCTCTTTGAACAAGGACCCATAACCTCCAGCGACCACCTACCTATAATCATGACCATCTCAGCAACACCAATAACTATACCAGCTCCACCAAAGAGGATCGCTAAGTACAGGAACTGGGAACTATTCAACGAAAAAGCTACAGCCAAACTTGAGGCCAAGGATATGATATTCCTGCACACTATAGACAATTAGTCGGTGAATAAAATAGACAAGAAATTAACACATGGTGTAAAGCTATAGGAACAGCCTACCAAGAGGCCACCCCTCTCAAACGCAACAGAACACTCCCACACCCACAACTGACTCCAGAACTCATAGCCCTCACAAATCAAATCCAACTGCTACAACAGAGAGCCAAGACCCATGCTTGGAGCATCTTAAGCTACATTACATACAAAAAAATACGGGAGGCAATAAAAACAAGATTTCTGGAACAAAGCAACCTTAAATGGACAGAAATAGTTGAAAAACTCTCACATACATACAACGATCCAGGTGTGTTCTGGCGTCGAGTTAAGAGACTGAAAGGTTCCAGCCGTAACGAGTCATCATATGTAACTGATCACACAGGAAGTAAAATATATGACGATCAAGACAAAGAACCCATATTCAGGGACATATGGAAGAACATCTTCCGAATCACAAATGAAGAGAACAGGGATTTGATGGTACCCACGAGGAGCTCGTCCTTGATGAACTCCGGGGCCAGACACACCGCACTCAGCCTTCCCCTGAAATCATATGGGAGGATCTGAGAGTGGACGGCCCACTGTCCAAACCAATCACCTCGGAAGAACTCAAGAAAGCCATCTCCAAGGCCAAAAATAAAGCCCCTGGCCACATAAACAACCTGGCCATTGAGAGAGTGAGAATCACAATGAATGCTTGCCTGGCCTCGGGTTACTTCCCAACTAAATTCAAAGAAGCCGTTATTACCCTAACACCAAAACAAGGAAAGAATCCCGCCGTCCCACTAAACTACAGACTTATCTCCCTCCTCGAAGTACCTGGAAAAATTCTAGAAAAAATCATCAATAACCGTCTGAGAAATCACCTGGAAACAACCAACAGACTCAACTGCAGACAATTTGGGTTCAGGAAAGGAAAGTCCACCTCCACAACGATAGCCCTGGTATGTCAAAACATAGTCAGATCCGCAGTGAGTGGTAGCCAATGTAATCTAACTCTCCGGGATGTAACGAAGGCGTTTGACAAAGTCTGGCATGATGGACTAAAATATATGATCCTCCAACTCGGACTTCCCGCCAACATCGAGAAGGTGCTTTGCAACTTTCTTGACGGCAGAAATGCCAGACTGAGGGTAGGATAACACACAGGAGAGACCTTCCCACTCATGAGCGGAGTCCCTCAGGGCAGCGTCCTCTCCCCCACCCTATATATTATCTACACAAGTGACACCCCGCCTCCCACTAGAATAGGTAACGAAGATATTATGTATGCAGATGACATCACTCAAATAACAATACACCGAGGAAAATCACGAGCACTACAGGTCTGTAGGTTATGTATATAAGCTACTGTGCCGAGTACATAAGAACATAAGAATGGAGGAAACTGCAGCGGGCCTATTGGCCCATACTGGGCAGTCCCGTTTACACCCAACCCCTATTGCTCATATGAGCATCCAACCTATGTTTGAAGCAATTCAGCGTATTCGAGTTAATGATGATATTTGGTAACTTGTTCCATTCATCCACTACTCTGTTTCCAAACCAGTGTTTACCTATTTCACGCCTAAATCTAAATTTGTCCAATTTAAAACCATTGTTACGAGTTCGCTCCTGGTTGGATAATTTGAGTACCTTTGTAATGTCCCCTTTGTTTAGCCCTGCCTTCCATTTATACACCTCTATCAGGTCGCCCCTCGCTCTACGTCTCTCAAGGGAGTGCAAATTAAGATGCTTTAACCTGTCTCTATACTCAAGGTTCCTGATACCCGGGATTAGTCTTGTCATTCTCCTCTGAATTCTTTCCAAGGATTCTATATCCATTCTGTAATACGGTGACCAGAACTGGACTGCGTAATCCAGGTGTGGTCTCACAAGAGCAAGATACAGTTTTAGGATGACCTCGCTAGTCTTGTAACTAACACTCCTTTGTATGAACCCAAGTACTTTATTAGCCTTGTTTCGAGCAAAAACACATTGTTTACTTGACTTAAGGTTCCTACTTATCATTACTCCTAAATCTCTCTCGCAGTCGGATTTCTCTATGGCATCGTTGTTCATCTGGTATCTGGTTTCCCTGTTTACATTTCCTATACTGAGTACTTTACATTTGTCAATGTTGAATTTCATCTGCCATTTTTCAGACCATTCGAAAAATTTGTTTAGATCCTCCTGTAGTTTTGCCGAGTCCTCGTCAGATTTGATAACACGTCCTATTTTAGTATCATCAGCAAATTTACTTATGTTGCTGTCTATGCCGATATCTATGTCGTTTATGTACATAATAAACAATAATGGTCCAAGTACTGAGCCTTGGGGAACTCCACTTGTGACGTTGCTCCAATGGGACTTAGTGCCGTTGATGCTCACTCGCTGTTTCCTGTCCTGTAACCACGCCCTAATCCATTTAAGGATGTCACCTTTGATGCCATGAGCTTCTACCTTTCTAATTAGTCTTTCGTGGGGTACTCTGTCGAAGGCTTTGCTAAAGTCGAGATATACCACATCATAATTGTGCCCCTCGTCCACTGATTCGAAAACTGATGAAAAGAATGTTAATAGATTAGTTAGGCAAGAACGTCCGCTTGTGAAGCCATGCTGGGAATCATTGATCAATCTGTGCTTCTCCAGGTGATTTCGAATAGAGTTTGAAATGATTGCTTCCAGTAATTTGCCTACTATTGATGTTAGACTGATTGGGCGGTAGTTAGAGGATAGTGATCTATCCCCCTTCTTGAAGATCGGTATTACATTCGCTATCCTCCAGGATTCTGGTACTACACCTGTTTTTAAGGACATGTTAAACAACTTTGCTAAGGGCATACTAAGCTCTTCCTTACATTCCTTTAATACTCTGGCAAATACCTCATCGGGACCAGGTGACTTATTAGGCTTTAGTTTGTCTATTTGCTTACTAACATCGTTACTAGTCACTACTATCTCACTTAATTTGTTTTCTTCACTATCTCTGAATAGAGTCGGTGCCTCGGGTATCATGTTTAAATTTTCGCTGGTGAAAACTGTTGAAAAATATTTATTCAAATTATTGCTCATTTCTCCGTCGTTATCAGTGAGCTCGCCAGAGTCTGACCGTATTGGTCCAATCTTTTCTCGTGTTTTAGTTTGGTACATTTGGTAGAATCCTTTGGGGTTTGTCTTTGCCTCCCTTGCTATCCTTACCTCATTATTCCTCTTTGCTTTCCTTATCTCGGTTTTAACCCTACTCGCCAATACCCTATAATAGTCCCGGAGGTGAATTTCGCCACGATTTATCCTTCTACCTATAGCCTTCCTTTGGCCAATGATGTTCTTTAAATAATTATTTATCCATTTAGGGTCATTGTTGTTTGATCTGAGTTTTTTGTATGGTATGTTCTGCCTTTGTGCATTAAGTAACTCACTATTTAAATTGTCGTGGAACTCGGCAATCTCAGATCTCGTTATCAGGTCGGTGTCATCTGTCAGGTTCACGGCCAAGCGCGACACCCCCTCTCTCAGCTGCCTCTTTAAACTGTCAAAGTTTGCCCTTCTGAAATCTGGTACTTTAGTGGAATTTTCCTTACGTCTGCCCTGAAAATCTAACTGGAATCGAATTTCTTTGTGATCGCTGTTTGCAAGTTCGTTCCCTACCTCGACATTGCTAATGAGGTTTTCTCTGTTTGACAAAACTAAATCCAACATATTATTACCCCGTGTGGGTTCGGTTATATGTTGACTTAGGAAACAGTCCTGGATCGTCTCGAGAAAATCCTCTGATTCTGAGTTTCCCGTAAGGTCGGTCCAATCTATTTGGCCAAGGTTAAAGTCGCCTACTATACAGACTTTGTTGTGTATGGAAGCCCTGCGCATTTCATCCCAGATAAGTCGCTCATTGACTCTGTCAAGATTGGGGGGTCTATATATTACTCCTGTGATTAATTTTTCCCGACCGTCGCTTAATTCTATCCAAATTGTTTCTGTATTCCTCTCAGTTTTTATTTCCTTATTTATTTCACACTTCAGGTTATCCCTAACATAGATTGCTACTCCGCCTCCTTTCCTGGTCTGCCTATCGGTATGGAACAGTTTGTAACCCGCAATTTGGTATTCGACTGGTAATTCACGTGTGTCTAGGTTGATCCATGTTTCAGTGAATGCAATTATATCGATTTCTTCGGTACATACCAAGGCCCTAATATCATCCATTTTGTTTCTCATACTTCTACTGTTTGCGTAATATACATTTAAGTTAGTCGTGTTCTGAGTCCTTCCCTTACCGCGTTTAGTTTTAAACTCCCTGTCTAATTTAGTTATGTCATCATTCCTAACACTATTTCCCTGTAATCTTTCGCCTTGTTTACCCGCTCCCACTGCAGTCTCCTCCACCCCCGTGCCCCTATGTTCTCTTAGCAGTTTAAAGACTTCGATATCTTTTGAACTGCCCCCTCTAGAGCCCCAGCCAGGGTTGCTACTCCATCCCTAGACAGGTGCACCCCATCCCTAGCATAAAGGTCCCTTCTGCCATAGAAGTTGTCCCAGTTGTCAATGAATGGGACTGATATTGACTTGCAATATCTGTCAAGACGGTCGTTAACACCAACTGCCCTTGACAACCATTCACTGCCAACTCTCCTTCTAGGCAGGACACCGCATATGATAGGGATCCCTACCTTAGTCCTAATACGATCTATGGCTGCCTTGAACTTATCAAGAAGCTCCTCGCTCCTACACCGGCCAATATCATTGCCTCCTGCACTGAGGCAGATAATGGGTTTGTTCCCATTACCAGACAAGATATTGTCCATCCTGTCAATTATATCCCCCACCCCAGCTCCTGGCAAACACACCCTCATCCTATTTTTGTTTTTACCACAAAAGGCCCTGTCCATGTACCTTACCTGTGAGTCACCAACAATTAAAGTTTTTATACCTTCCTTGTCATCCCTTTCCCTGACTGTACTAACGTCCAATTCGTCTATCAAGGGACTGAACGGGTTGGTACACTTAGCTGTTGTTGTCGTTGTTGTCGTATCCTTGGTGTGCTTCTTCACCAAAAGTTTTGTCTTCCCACTACTCACAATTTTCCACTCGCTTGATTTTTCGTCAGCCACTGGCTTTACTCGTCCAGCCTCTCCTTTTAACATCGCCATCTCTTCCCTTAATTTCAAGTTCTCCAACGTGGCCCTCTCAATTTCTAACTTGGCCTTCGCCAATTCTTCAGTGGACCACTCCAGTTTGGTCAACAAACTCTCATACCCAAGACCGCACCTTGCTCTGGCCATATCTGATAATTATCCCTCCGGAGCTAACCCTGCCGTGACCTTTCCCCTAGTGAGGTCAGAACACATTCTTCAGGGCACACTAGTAACTATCAAGGTCGACAACACTAGACGAGAAATAGAAGGGTAAATAACTGAAAAAATTGAAAATCCAAACCAGTCTCCCGAAATTCATAGTAATACCCTTATGCAGAAGGAAAACCCATCCATTAGTAACCTACAATGCCCAAATAGAATAGAAAAGCAGAGGAACCCTCTTGGGTCTGCATATATCCACGACAGGTTACTCCCATCATGTCCACACCAGGAAGGAAAAGGCAAGGAGAGAGCTGAAAAAACTATGCCGCTTTAACACGCTTCCTGGGAATATAAAACCCCGCTTGGTGACATCAATTATCATACCGATATTAACTTACCCAGCAGTACCTCTTCATAGTATGAGCACCAACCAATTATTAAAATTACAGGTTGTCCAAAATAAAGCCCTGAGTTTTGTCACAGGTGAAAGATACCCCTTCACCAGAACCACAGCCGAGATACATAGAGACCTGAGAATAAAACCCATCAACCAGCAGCTGCACACCCTGGCCAGCAGAGTCTGGCAAAAGATAGAACGATCAGAGCAAGAACTCCTTCAAGGACTCCCACCAGATAACGACAACAACCATACATGGTTCCCAAAAAGTTACCAAATCTCAAAAGGTCCATTACCACCCCCGATCTACATGGCCAGGCAATAGACAACCTCCCTAGACCAGCATCCGCCAGTAGGATCGGCGGAATATGAAATAAGGCCCTCAAAAACCCCATATAAAGGATAGGGAAGGAAGGCTATCTAGTGCCTGTGTCGACAGACAATAACTAACCCATGACACAACCCTAACACACTATTAGCTTAGCTAACCTACAGTAAGGCCGTCAGCCTGCCCTCTCCTACCTCCTTCTAAAGTTCTTCAATTTACAAACTATAAACTTCCTTCCCTCACCTCGAATCTTTTTTCACTCAAAAAAAAAAAAAAAAAAAACTTACTTTCCCCTTTCTTCTCTGCTTCCCCATCCTCCATCCCTGTTTTCCTCTACCCTCGGCCCTTCCTTCTTACCCCGCACTCCTCCCCCTCTCCTGCCACCCCTTCTCTCCACCCTCCCCTTCTCTCCACCCTCCCCCTTCCCCTCTCCCGCCACCCCTCCTTCTTTCCCCCGCTACCTCCTCCTCCTCTCCCCCGCCTAATTCCCTCTCCCACCCTCCTACTCTACCCCCTCCTCTCCCCCTCTCCTTCCACCCCCCCCCCCTACACCTTCCGCCTCTCCCCTGGTCATAATCTGGGTTAGCGGTAGTGAAGCCTTGACTTTGATATATTGGCTGCTGGTCTGATCTGTCATACCACCTGTTACCTGGTTAGCTTATGACTCAGAGCTGTCCACAGTCTTGATTACTGAGAGTTTGTGACTTATAAAATGTTTCGGTATTTCTGATTAGCGAGGTGATCACATTACCTGGTTATTAATTAATGAATGTAATATGTAAAATAATCTTGCTTATGATGACAGTACATAGTAATGAGGTGTTCTGATCACCCAATGTCCTAATCTCGAGGTTCCATTATGTATTGAACTTTACCTTAATTGTAAGTCCAGAATTTTACCATTGAGAAATAATGTTTCATTTGGATTGTTATTGTCGTGTTTTACTTGATTATGTTACAGGTCAGGTAATTTGTAATTATACTTAAGTATGACTTGAAGGAGGTTACATTTTACCTTTGCATTTATTATGAATTTTGCTTCCGAAGTATTGACAATATACAGGAAAGTAATATTTTCAAATCAGATAAGGGAAATTAATGATAGCGACTGACCGTGTAAGAAGCATTAGTGATCACGCTTAGGTGAGGTTCAGGGAAATTCTAGGAAAGTAACAGAATGTAGTAATCTTACATGTACAGTAGCTAAAAAAGTATCTGTGCATACTCTGCGTGAAACAATATGAGACTACGGACGATAGGTATTGGGATATACTTAACCGTTTATTTTATTCCTTTATGTCAACTCACCCCCTGTGTTGGATACTTAATGGCGGTGGGTAAAGACAAGCATACCAACCCTCCCGAGACATCACGAGTTGTACGCATAATTTCGGAAGTTATCGAACCCACTCGGTCAGATGCTCTTCTTAGCTACTGTACAATCGGCAAAAATATTAATTAAATCGAACGCTCTGAGCATCATACGATATGACAAAATGAATGAGAAATCTGAACTTTGCTCTCAGGAAGTTTTATTGAAATTAAATTACTTATTTTCACCTATAAATACTATAAAGACGAGCAACATATGAGGTGCCACGGGTCAGAAGTGGCTAAGCGCCACTACATCCCAAAACATGTTTAATGCATCATTGAGATCTCCAGCCTTCCTTCTACACGATGATGTTGCTTAGCCGATTCTGTTCACTAACCATAAGGTTTGAAAACATGTCTGAACATATTACATATTCGCAGGATGTGTGAGCCGTGCATATCCGGACTAGACGTGGTGTAAGCAACATCGCGGTACTACGTGATGGGAGCCAGTTGGAACAAGCATAGTGTACCATGTAGCAACGCAGAGCCAATCCCAACACCCATTATGTTTCTTTGGCCAATAATCAGCTACAGTAACTGTCCTACTAGGGATTATGGTTTATCAAGCTCGCTGTTTTGGAGCTTTTATAGGTGCTGCATCCTACCAAGATGTGTGACACCACCTTTAGCAGTAACATGGATGTTGCTGTTTTCGTGGCAAAAAAGGGGCCAGGAAAGTGACTGCATGGAAGGAAGCAGTCGCCAAATTAAAACCATGCCATCAATCAGCCAGTAGCAGGAAGTGTGGTTGGAACACCATGCCGTGACAGTTGCTTCAAGGCCTTTTGGGCGCAGATTCAGCTCAACAAGAGGAAGAAGAATAAGGAGGAAGTCAGCAAGCGGTCAATAACACCCGGTACATAGTTGAGTACTATATGGCTTCTTAGCCATCCAGGGCCTTTCAAGACATCGGGTGGACAGTGCCCTCAAGAAAGTGACCTGTACTGCAACACCAATGACAGACAAATGTGGGCACCACTAACCACACAACAAGATAATAGTGTTCTCGTCCTTAACTATTAATTCTTGATGAGTTAATGGAGCTGGAAAATGTAAAAGTTTATTGTGTTTTTAGTAGGGAAACCAAACTGGTCCTTTTCTTTATTTATTAGAAAAATATATTATATACAGTTCCAAGTGTATATCACCTTAACTTAATCACTGGAGCTATGAGTGTTAAATGAGGACGGAGGCTATCTTAGATTAGCTCTACTAAGTACGTCCGATTGATAAATAATAATAATAATAATAATAAACGGTTTATTAATAGAGTTGCAGCCGCTGGCTGAAAATATACAGACTTACATTTGATTTAGACATAATGATATAATATGCATTGAATACATTTACAAGGCTGTACTGTACATCAATCAGGAGTTGTTTATTATTTTAACAATAGATGGGATGGTGCTGTTCTTATATCTATCGGTGCGGGCTCTTATGGGCTGAATTTTGTTGTGATGTTGATGTGAGAGTTGAAGTGATAGTGAGTGTGCTAGCCATCTTCTACTAGCTGACCTAGCATTTTAAGGCCACGCCTCAAGGGTGGAAACTTACCCATCACGTGGTGTGACCATGTCACCTCATTGCTAGTGGAAAGTTACAGGGGGTGATATGATTATATATGCTTAATGTACTACCCCACTAAGAGGCTAATACAATAGACATGGAAGCTGCACGTGTAATTGAGCATATCCAGCTCTTATCTGCCATGTCTTGCCACTATAGCAGAGTAAAGTCACCTCGTCGGCGATACCTCGAATCCAGTCTAAAAACGCAGAAGTTGTACGACATATACATTACCTGAATGCGAGAGAAGCACCCTGACGAAAAGTGTGTCACCTGGATAATTGTGTGCCCCCTTCCCATCGTGTTTGTGGTGTCTTATTTCGCCCTGGCGTTAGCCAAAAGGCCTGGGAAGTACATGAGTGATGTGGAGAAATCCAAAGTATTAACTTTGATCTGTGAAAATGCGTCTTTAGTGGAAATAACAAGACAAACAGGACATGACATAACAACAGTCAAGTGACTCAATTCAGTAGCTGCTACCTGCCCTGATTCAGAAGTTCCACCCAAAAAAACGCATCCCATGTCGCCCTAGGAGGACCACAAAGGCAACTGATATACTTCTAAAGCGTAAAGTATTCAGGAATCCTCGAATGTCGGCAACTGAGCTTAAGAAAGCCCATCCAAGTGTGCTGGAGAACGTTTCTTAGAGGACCATTAAGAATTACTTGCAGGACGAGTTGTGCCTCCCCTCCCGGTCTTCTGCTTAGAAGCCGCTTCTGATCCCAGAATGATGAAACAAAGGCTGGAATTCGCTAAGAAATACCAGAACTGGCCTGCGAGGTTATGTGGAGTAATGAGTTCACATTTCGGTGTGTTTCAGTGCATCAAGGGAGGGCGAGGAGATCAGCTGGTGCCAGCCTCTATGACAGCAGGTTCACTAAAAGACTGTAAAACATCCCGATTCTGTCATGTTTCGGGGTTGTTTCAGTGGTGAATGTGGCCATGGAGGACTGTACTTCTGCCAAAGAATGTGACAATGATTAGTGAAAGGTATATTGAGGTGTTAAGAGACCATATGCTCACATTTTATGACTTCCACAGGTGTTCCTTTTTTAATGCATGATTCTACCCCATGCCACAAGGCCAAAAAAGTGAATAATTTCCTTCGAGAAAATAATGTACAGGTTTTGGATTGGCCAGACAACTCGCCTGGCTGAAATCCAATTGAAAAATGGACGCAGACTATTTTAAGAATTTGTCAACATCAATATCCAAACGCCTCCAGCTGGACATTAAAGCTAAATGTGTGATCCAAATATTATATTTGAAATATTGCAGTTTTTTTTATTATATTCCTATTTTAACATGTTTTTTGCATACCGCTAGCCCCCAAAAACAGAGTGTCAAGATTTTTTGCTGGAACGAGAGTTAAACAAACACACTTGCAGAGAAACGTGTCCTTTTATCGTTATAGATGCTTGAAACCTTGAGATTATCCACATTTAGTTAATAATCTTATATAGAGATTTTAACCTAATATATTGAATTATATACACCTCTGGGCGCCCGAGAAAAACCCTTTTGACTCCATGTTTATACTGCCGCTCACAAAATCAGTACCGGGAGCACAATAAACTAGCCGCAGTAAGAAGGGTGTACTGCAAAAGAGCGGCTGATTCACGAGCGCGGGAGGAAGACCAAGCAAGAGATGGAATTTCTTGTAGGTGAACTGGTGATGTCTAGATGCCTCACATTAGAATATTCCTGAACATTTATTGTACTTCGTGGATAAGTGTTTTTGTACATGGCATTGATTCTATGAAGAGCCGGAGGTCAAAACAAACTATACACGATGATCGCCTTGTTTTAAGCATTGTGAGTTAATGTGTTTATTATTTTTTCTATGTTGTGTTTTAAAGTTGAGGATATGAGCTAGTAGTGAGAATATTTCTACTTAACCCTATGCTGTTGCTCTTCACACTTGTCTGGCATCATTTAAGTATTTGAGGTCTCAGTACCACTTGGTTTAGCCTCCCCCCCCCCCCACTCAAATTATTAAAGATTGTAAAGATAATTAAACCAGAAGATTGTCATTATTATTATACTAGGCTTGTTGTATTTCACACAGTCTGCTCCTTCGTTTTATTTTGTATATTGAGGTCCCGGTAAATAGTGACTAAAGGAATTTATTGATAGCCACGCACTTTCTAGCTGGAGTCTCTCGTTGGTTAAAAATAAGGCGACGGAGCGGCTCTGTGTGAGATACACCAAAGCCTAGATTGGCTTTTGACGTGAACAACGATAAATTGATGAAAGGAAAGGAAACGAGAAATAGGGAAAACCAAATATTAGTTCGAATGGTAATATAATGGAGAATGTGAAATGTTTCAGATATGTCAGTGACGGGTTCAGGCGGAGAGTAGAGGAGGGAACGACAGTCAGCACCGTATTTTTTTTTTTTTTTACGGGAATTAGCCCACCCGGGCACAGGTCAAGCGACCCACAACGGAGCCTGGGGGGGGGGGGGGGGGCGAACAAAAAAAACCGGAAAGAAATTGTAAAC
Organism: Homarus gammarus; assembly: GCA_958450375.1. Classification (NCBI taxonomy): domain Eukaryota; kingdom Metazoa; phylum Arthropoda; class Malacostraca; order Decapoda; family Nephropidae; genus Homarus; species Homarus gammarus. The sequence continues at coordinate 2,216,867 of CAUDMG010003804.1, forward strand.
ATAGAAAAAAAAAGGTTATACAGAGAGAGAAGAGAACACTATGGATAAAGAGGCAAAGACTGGGGATATATTATGACATGAGGATGTTGAAACTAAGAAATACAGATATAAGGAAGTGTAAAAGTAGTTTCGGAAACAGATGAGGCTAGAGATTGTTGATGTGGTCTGGTTATATATTGCGTGAATGGGGAGTGAAAAAGTATGGTAGGAGGGAAAGGAGAAGACCAAGGAGATGGAAAGATAAGAGGACATTCTTGAAGCAACTGTAAACGTGAATAAAAAGAGATCTTGGTATCGAAAAGTTAATAGAGGCAGGAGTGATGTACGGTTGGTGTAGGTGCAAAACATGTGCTTCATCGTCACTTTACAATATCCAGGGAAGGGATTACATGAGAATGGAAAGTAGATGTCTAAACTAACTATATACAGTACATATCGATTTAATTGTTGTTATACACTTTTTTCAGTGGTGACCGAGGGATATCTGTTTGGAAAGGGAAGAGAAAAATTTGTTTCTTTGATCGTTCTCTCGAAAAACACGCCGACCAAACAGAATAAATCAGGCTGAATCAAATATATGTTACCCTAGAGCCATGTTTCCCATCTGGTGTGTCTGGTGGTCTTGTGTGTATAAGATATTACTGTACGGGCGTGTGTGTGTGTGTGGTGACCTTGTGTACGTAAGGCATTAAAGTGTGTGTGTGTGTGTGTGTGTGTGTGTGTGTGTAAGGTGGCCTTGTGTGCGTAAGGCATTAAAGTGTGTGTGTGTGTGTGTGTGTGTATGCAATAGTAATTTCTTAGGGTTTATGAAATGTCCACTTGCTTACACACATTTTTACAATAAATACCAGTCTACGAGAAGGAATGAAACAGAGACAGACAGACAGAAGGAGAGTGATAGAGATGACTGATTCAACTATAAAGAAGAAACTAATTTCTAGAGTTTCTAATAATATCGCTCTGGTTCATTACATTATAAAAGAAGAAGAAAAACGACCACCAACCACTACACTACAAACACATTCTATACCACAAAATCCCCTACAAGAGTTTCCCAGCCTCCTTTAAGCTCACTATTCAAGCTTAAATCCCATTATTAAGCACATTTAAATCCACACATGAGGACGTAAGAGGGCCCATATAAGGGGATTCCACCCTCTATCCCCCTACATGAAGGGGATCCGAGACAAGTTTGGTCACAGTAATCCTCCCTTCCCAGTGTTTGCGGAACTTATTAACCTAATGCAGGGGAGGATGCCGGCGACACAAAGGCTCGGATTGGCCAGAAATTATATATGACATGAGCCATTCGTTTACTGGTACATCTGTGCAGTTTCAACAGTAGATTCGAATTATCGTGTGATTGTCTCTAAGTGCAATCAATTTAATGCCTTTGCAGTTTTATTGTGGTTAATATTTTCTAACAATATTCAGTAATTTCTCCTCAAAGTTAAAACATTCAATGTTTTTATAATATGAACGAAAGAAAATACATCAATAAGGAGTAAATAAAAACTAGAAAAAAGATAAAAACAAACGTTTCCTAGGAATGAATCTTCAATATTTATTCTTACTTTTTATTGGTTGTAATTATCAGACGACTAGTTGAGTTACCCGACCATACCCGCTCACCCCTACCAAATTTCAATTCTATCTTCAAAACTGTGGAAATGCATAAGGAAAACATACACACACACACACACACACACACACACACACACACACACACTATATTATACGTAAAGATTTTACAGATAAAATAAGGAGACAGGAAGAAAGTCCTTTACACTCAAAATGTTTTCTTTCCTTTTCTCTCTTTCTTAAATAATATTATATATTTTCCACAGACAAACAAACAAATATGTTGACGAATAAACAAACAGACAGAGAGACTACCAGACGCATTCAGGGTTTTTTCCCACCCTCAAATATTCTCCTGTTCTTTACTTCTGTAGTCGGGCAGTGTGTGGTCACTGGTCAGTGGTCACCTTTGACTTACTGACCTAACTGATAATGTAACTGCCCCACGAGTGCGTCAACTACCACTAGTACCACCGCCATTGCTATTACAATTTTTCTTTTAAATGGCTTTCAACCTGCCCTTTAAGCCATACCTTCGCCACACGTTACCTAACTTCTACTGTACTACAAGTAATACTAACATTTTTTTATTTTTTTTTTCGACGTGGCCTCCAGCCTCCCCCAATAGCCACACCTTCGCCGCTATTTAATTACCTTAAAATTAAATATCCTAATACATAAGTAGTAGGGTGTGACAGTTGCCTCAACTTTGTCCTTCAATGCTGTTCAAAATTCTGGTGTTGCATATTGACATAAAAAATACCCACGTGCAATTTTTTGAAGATTCATGCATATTTGAGTGAGCTCCAGCAATTTGAAAAACAGCGATTTTGCTTATACGGCATCTAATGGTAGACCCTGCTGCCATATGGCATTGCAAAAATTGTGACCAAGTCCCAGGTTGCTGATCTGACTTTCTGCCTCATTTACACACAATTGTAGGGTCTCAGTTGTTTCTCTTACTATTGACAACACAACATACATATATTGTTTCTCACTAATGATCTTTTATTTTTTTTAATTTCTTTATGGTTCCTTATGATTATTATTATAATTATTATTATTGCAGTGTTTTCATTATTATTATTGTTATCATTATTATTTTATCTTTATTTTTATATTTTTTATTATAAATTTTACTTACCTGAATTACTATTATTATTATTATTATTATTATTATTATTATTATTATTATTATTATTATTATTATTATTATTACTACTACTATTATTATTATTATTATTATCATCATCATCATCATCATCATCCTCACTACTACATTTTCGCCCCCGGGCCCTGATGTGGGTCGGTGACCTGTGTCCGGGTGGGCAATACCCATAAAAAAAAAAAAAAAAAAAAAAAAAAAAAAAAAAAATATACACGCACCTATATATGAGATTACACAACCATAATAAGGGATATTAACTCAAATCATTTGCCTGTCTTAATTAAAAGCTGTTATCACTAACACAGAAAAGTTAATCATTCTTATTCTCTCATGGTACATTAAGGGGTTTTATCATATATTCACAAGGTATTATTTCTCTAGAGCAAGAAACCATGATTTATGTTTGGAAACAGATGATCGTTTGCGCTGATTAGGAACACGGAGTCTTATCATTTTCAACTACTTGAAGGACTTCTAGAAAGAGTCCCTCATCCCTGGCAACATTAAGAAAGTCATGGCAAAGTTTTACACCACGCTCTGCAGCCTCATTGACGACCTGAGGTTTGTCCACAACCCGTTTCATGTTCAGGTAGTCGTCATGATCCGCCCATTCACTGGCTGGACTGTGGAGAAACTGATAGGGCATGCCTAAAATGGTGAAGAAACGGCTTGAGTCAAGCCCAATTAGGTCCACCAGGGCAGTGCCACTTTCTGGGACAGGGGGAAGATATGGCTTTCCATAGCCCCCATGAGTGAGCCCCACTCTCTTAGTAACTTCAGTGCCTTCATGGCAAAGAAGGGCCTTCCTCATCTCCTCTTTTGTCCTTTCTTGTACTTGGGACGAGAACAAAGCCAGTGGGGCCAACTCCTAAGTTAGGTACCAAGTGTGTCTACCGAGTGCCACACTTGCTTTGTCAACTATTGTGGCGTCATATAGGGCAAATTCAGCCAAGGTTTCGACCAAATTTAAGTCATTCAGTGGCGCACTTGCTGGAACGGGGCAAACAATCCACCATGGGACATAAACAGCGACTGTGAACACAGCAAACCGTTCTAACTTGCTGATTTGACTTTCAGTCACAACCACGGCTTTGGGAAACTGCTCTTTGATCTGGCCTGACAAAAGAACAATCTTGAGGGTATAGAGCAGTTTAGCCATCCATCTTGCTTTGTGAAGTGCGCTGGGGTAGACCATCGTGAAGTTCACTGGCTCGGATTCTTTAGTTACAAGCAGCAGACAAAGCTCTACCAGCTCCTTGTAGTCGCCACGTTGGGCTAGAGATTCACGGAAGAAGTCAGCCATCTCCTGCTGGCTCTCCTCTAACACTCAAGCATTGCGGGGTAGTAGTATTTCTTCTTTTCATTGTACGCCAGTTGAGAGAAATGGGTCTTGAACCTAGAAATGCAATTATTGGGATTATTGTATTTCGTACTAATCTATAATATTGTTTTAGGGGTATTAAGATTGATATGATCGATCATTTGCTTGGTGTTAGTATATCTTATAAGTCTAATAAAAGAAATTCCACTAAATTTGTTCATTAGATAATAATATTCCTTGTTATTTTATAAAGCCGACGGTGCAAGCTCAAACATGCACCGATCTCCAAGAAAATTTACAGGGGTGTTTCCTAGATAAATGCACAACACTAAAACTTTGAACAGCATTATAGGACCATTTTTTTATTTTTGGAGGGCAACGGTCACACCCAAATAAGTAGCTACCCTAGCTGTGTTGAGTTAGTTGAGCTGCAGATCTATGCGGCATTTAGTGACTGTTGCCTCGTAGTCAATATCTGCAACTGTTGTCAGCATTGAAGCCGATGCTCTCGTTCCCTGGAGGCAGAGCAAAGCAGACCTAAGGAGAGAGAAGGACAGTCGACATCTCAACCAGGCTGTAACATAACTTCTGGGCTGCTGTTTCTGTTTGGATAGCACCTCCGCGAGTCTGACGTAGAAGCATCTGGTACTGGCCCCATCCCACCAGAGGTTGTAAACACCAGAGGAGTGAAACTGCCTTGATCAACGTTCTGAATTCTCTTCCCATATGCCCTTATCTTGTCGTTCTCGTTCCTCCTGTGTGCAGCATCGAGAGCTAAATTACGGTGACATGCGGCCATGGGATCAAAGATCCTGATATCGAAGAAGGCTCGCTATCTCCGCCTCCAGAATCCTCGAGCACTGACGTCAACACAGGTTTCGTTGGATGTGTTTGAAGTCCTATGTTGGAAAATCTCACCTTCCAATGGAAGGAGGGTCGGTTCTACCCTGACATCACGGCAGATTTCCTTCAACATAATTGCTGTGAGATCCCTTACTTCGTCATGCCTCATGCATATGAAGCCCCCTTTCTTGCACACCATGGCGTGATCGACGTCATAGGAAGAGCCACACACGCCTTGGGAGGGCAAACCGTACCTTAGAGCATTGGCATCTGAAAATTCGTGTTTATTGAGACTGAAACCATTTGCCCTTATCGGTAACTTAGTTAACCAGTTCGAGGCGCCCACCTCCTGCCGTAGAGATACTTTTTTTTTCAAATTCTCTGGTACTTGCAGCAACAGTTGCTGCAACTTATCACTTTGGCCGTGCTGTCATTCTGTTGTAATGGACCTTCGAATCTTGTTTACTTCACAACAACAACTACTACTACTACTACTGGTAGTAATTATCAATATCCGCAACAATTAACAGTCAGAACCAATCTTCCCCGAGTCATCAGACCAGATAACAGTTACATGAAAGTGGATCCCATAAGCCTGATGACCCATTAGGGATAGACTACACTGTATACAAAGCCTTCGGTACTTACGCGACCACCTTCACTTTCCCAACTTCTTAAGTGAGGTACCCATTTACAGCTGGGTGGACTAGGAGTGCACCGAGACCGAGCCAAGGTGCCGGCGGCGGATTCCCAAAACACCTCGTAAGTTACACACTCGGCGATCTTGTAAGCGACGTAGGCTATTCAAACTTACAAACCGCTAACAATATTGTAAAGCCCCCACACTCAAAATGTTTTTTTACGATGTTATGAGGGCATTTTAACTTGAAGGTAAATAGTGTAGAGTAAGTCTTCGTGCCCAATCACAGTTACGCTTTCATAACATAACGACCAATCACAAGCTAAGGATACCAGTTGGCTTGAGGGTGCGAGATTTATAAACAGACTCACGAATCTTTTCAGGTAAATAAGTTTTAGCAGTGCTGCAAGATTTGAAAAAACGGAAGGTTATTTTCGTTGGTAAATTGGACAACAAAACACCGCCAAAGTGAAAAATATTGCTTGCGACTCAGTTTTAAGTGTGGTGAAGTTTGTGGCTCGAGTACCAAGAGATGATGGTGAAGTTTGTGGCTCGAGTACCAAGAGATGATGGTGAAGTTTGTGGCTCGAGTACCAAGAGATGATGGTGAAGTTTGTGGCTCGAGTACCAAGAGATGATGGTGAAGTTTGTGGCTCGAGTACCAAGAGATGATGGTGAAGTTTGTGGCTCGAGTACCAAGAGATGATGGTGAAGTTTGTGGCTCGAGTACCAAGAGATGATAGTGAAGTTTGTGGCTCGAGTACCAAGAGATGATAGTGAAGTTTGTGGCTTGAGTACCAACAGATGATGGTGAAGTTTGTGGCTCGAGTACCAAGAGATGATGGTGAAGTTTGTGGCTCAAGTACCAAGAGATGATAGTGAAGTTTGTGGCTCGAGTACCAACAGATGATGGTGAAGTTTGTGGCTCGAGTACCAAGAGATGATGGTGAAGTTTGTGGCTCGAGTACCAAGAGATGATGGTGAAGTTTGGAGAAAGTTCACTGATTTTTGGATGTTTGTCAAGAAAAAGCAGCTCTTATTTACACTTCTTACCTATTTTCCACTAACTAAACAAAATTATTACTGTTTATTTTATACAAAGATTACAATCAAATATAAAATCGAAACAAAAATGTATAATTTGTGATCAAACCTTTTTATACACTACTTACCGGTTCAAGAAACTAGTAACATAGTTTATAATAAAACAAAACGGCAAAATGTAAAGAACTAATAATAATAACAATTGTGTGTGAGTTTGTGCAGTATATTATTTTTTCGTTCTCTCACAGCTTCAAAATTCCACATTAAGGAAATATATAGAACCTGAGGAGTGTCCAAGGGCTTCAGGTACGTCCTCTCACGACTCAATCTATCAACTCCATCTTGCCTGCTAAAACATAAACAAACACACCTGCTGTTTATAAGATCATTTTTAACTGATGATTGTTTTAAATATTTATACTAAAATTAACCGATATATAAGACCTATTTTCTGCAGTATACTCTCATAAAACAGCTTTAATGAGGTTTATCATAGCTAGGAAAGCATATACTGTTATGTAAACACACATTGCCCTTACAAGAGTTCTGAAGGTCCAGTAAGTTACGGCCCCTGGGTATGATGTGACGTCACCAGATGGCGGATATTTTGTATAGTTATTATTTCGAGTATAAATAATAACTCCTCTTCACCCGCCTCCTCCTCTTCATCCGCCTCCTCCTCTTCACCCGCCTCCTCCTTTTGATCCTCCTCCTTTTCATCCGCCTCCTCCTCTTCATACCTCCTCCTCATCCTCCTCCTCCTCCTCCTCCTCTTCGTCCTCCTCCTCCTCTTCATCCTCCTCCTCCTCTTCATCCTCATCCTCCTCTTCATACCTCCTCCTCATCCTCCTCATCCTCTTCGTCCTCCTCCTCATCCTTCTCCTCCTCTTCATCCTCGTCCTCCTCATCATCCTACTCCTCTTCATCCTCCTCCTCATCCTTCTCCTCCTCCTCCTCCTCCTCCTCCTCTTCGTCCTCCTCCTCCTCTTCATCCTCCTCCTCCTCTTCATCCTCAATCCTCCTCTTCATACCTCCTCCTCATCATCCTCCTCCTCTTCATCCTCCTCCTCATCCTCCTCATCCTCTTCGTCCTCCTCCTCATCCTTCTCCTCCTCTTCATCCTCCTCCTCCTCTTCATACCTCCTCCTCATCATCCTCCTCCTCTTCATCCTCCTCCTCATCCTTCTCCTCCTCATCATCCTCCTCATCCTCTTCATACCTCCTCCTCCTCTTCATCCTCCTCCTCCTCTTCATCCTCCTCCTCCTCTTCATACCTCCTCCTCATCCTCCTCCTCCTCTTCATCCTCCTCCTCATCCTCCTCATCCTCTTCATACCTCCTCCTCCTCTTCATCCTCCTCCTCCTCTTCATCCTCCTCATCCTCTTCATCCTCCTCCTCATCCTTCTCCTCCTCTTCATCCTCCTCCTCCTCTTCACCTCCTCCTTCTCCCCCCCCTCCTCACACCCTCCCCCTCCTCACACCCTCCCCCTCCTCACACCCTCCCCCTCCTCACACCCTCCCCCACCTCAAACCCTCCCCCTCCTCACACCCTCCCCCTCCTCAAACCCTCCCCCTCCTCACACCCTCCCCCTCCTCACACCCTCCCCCTCCTCACACCCTCCCCCTACTCACACCCTCCCCCTCCTCACACCCTCCCCTACTCACACCCTCCCCCTCCTCACACCCTCCCCCTCCTCACAACCCTCCCCCACCTCACACCCTCCCCCTCCTCACACCCTCCCCCTCCTCACATCCTCCCCCTCCTCACACCCTCCCCCTCCTCACACCCTCCCCAACTCACACCCTCCCCCACCTCACACCCTCCCGCTCCTCACACCCTCCCCCTCCTCACACCCTCCCCCTCCTCACACCCTCCACCTCCTCACACCCTCCACCTCCTCACACCCTCCCCCTCCTCACACCCTCCCCCTCCTCACACCCTCCCCTCCTCACACCCTCCCCCTCCTCACACCCTCCCCCTCCTCACACCCTCCCCCTCCTCACACCCTCCCCCCCTCACACCCTCCACCTCCTCACACCCTCCCCACCTCACACCCTCCCCTCCTCACACCCTCCACCTCCTCACACCCTCCACCTCCTCACACCCTCCCCACCACACACCCCCCCCCCCCACACACCCTCCCCTCCTCACACCCTCCACCTCCTCACACCCTCCCCCTCCTCACACCCTCCCCTCCTCACCCCTCCACCTCCTCACACCCCTCCCCCTCCTCACACCCTCCCCCTCCTCACACCCTCCCCCTCCTCACCCCCTCCTCCACCCTCCCCTCCTCACACCCTCCCCCTCCTCACACCCTCCCCCTCCTCACACCCTCCCCCACCTCACACCCTCCCGCTCCTCACACCCTCCCCCTCCTCACACCCTCCCCTCCTCACACCCCTCCCCCACCTCACACCCTCCCCCTCCTCACACCCCTCCCTCCTCACACCCTCCACCTCCTCACACCCTCCCCTCCTCACACCCTCCACCTCCTCACACCCTCCCCCTCCTCACACCCTCCCCCACCTCACACCCTCCCCTCCTCACACCCTCCACCTCCTCACACCCTCCACCTCCTCACACCCTCCACCTCCTCACACCCTCCCCTCCTCACACCCTCCCCCTCCTCACACCCTCCCCTCCTCACACCCTCCCCTCCTCACACCCTCCCCCTCCTCACACCCTCCCCCTCCTCACACCCCCCAACTCACACCCACCCCTTCCTCACACCCTCCCCTCCTCACACCCTCCACCTCCTCACACCCTCCCCCTCCTCACACCCTCCCCTCCTCACACCTTCCCCCTCCTCACACTCTCCACCACCTCACACTCACCCCCTCCTCACACCCTCCACCTCCTCACACCCTCCACCTCCTCACACCCTCCCCTCCTCACACCTTCCCCCTCCTCACACCTCCCCCTCCTCACACCCTCCCCTCCTCACACCCTCCCCTCCTCACACCTTCCCCCTCCTCACACCTTCCCCCTCCTCACACCCTCCCCCTCCTCACACCCTCCCCCTCCTCACACCCTCCACCTCCTCACACCCTCCCCCTCCTCACACCCTCCCCCACCTCACACCCTCCACCACCTCACACCTCCCCCTCCTCACACCCTCCCCCACCTCACACCCACCCCCACCCCACACCCTCCACCTCCTCACGCCCTCCACCTCCTCACACCCTCCCCTCTTCACACCCTCCCCCACCTCACACCCTCCCCCACCTCACACCCTCCCCTCCTCACACCCTCCCCCTCCTCACACCCTCCCCCTCCTCACACCCCCCCCCCCCCACCCCCCCCTCCTCACACCCGCCCCCTCCTCACACCCTCCCCCTCCTCACACCCTCCCCCTCCTCACACCCCCCCCCACCTCACACCCTCCCCTCCTCACACCCTCCCCCACCTCACACCCTCCCCTCCTCACACCTTCCCCCTCCTCACACCCTCCCCCTCCTCACACCCTCCCCTCCTCACACCCTCCCCCTCCTCACACCCTCCCCCCCTCACACCCTCCCCTCCTCACACCCTCCCCTCCTCACACCCTCCCCCTCCTCACACCCCCCCCTCCTCACACCCTCCCCCCCTCACACCCTCCCCTCCTCACACCCTCCCCCTCCTCACCCCTCCCCCTCCTCACACCTTCCCCCTCCTCACACCCTCCCCCTCCTCACACCCTCCCCCACCTCACACCCTCCCCTCCTCACACCCTCCCCCTCCTCACACCCTCCCCCTCCTCACACCCTCCCCCTCCTCACACCCTCCCCCACCTCACACCCTCCCCCTCCTCACACCCTCCCCCTCCTCACACCCTCCCCCTCCTCACACCCTCCCCCTCCTCACACCCTCCCCCTCCTCACACCCTCCCCTCCTCACACCCTCCCCTCCTCACACTCCCCCCTCCACCCTCCCCTCCTCACACCCTCCCCCTCCTCACACCCTCCCCCTCCTCACACCCTCCCCCTCCTCACACCCTCCCCTCCTCACACCCTCCCCTCCTCACACCCTCCCCCTCCTCACACCCTCCCCCTCCTCACACCCTCTCCCTCCTCACACCCTCCCCCTCCTCACACCCTCCCCTCCTCACACCCTCCCCCTCCTCACACCCTCCCCCTCCTCACACCCTCCCCCTCCTCACACCCTCCCCCTCCTCACACCCTCCCCCACCTCACACCCTCCCCTCCTCACACCCTCCCCTCCTCACACCTCCCCCTCCTCACACCCTCCCCTCCTCACACCCTCCCCCTCCTAACACCCTCCCCTCCTCACACCCTCCCCCTCCTCACACCCTCCCCACCTCACCCCCTCCCCCTCCTCACACCCTCCCCCTCCTCACACCCTCCCCTCCTCACACCCTCCCCCTCCTCACACCCTCCCCCTCCTCACACCCTCCACCTCCTCACACCCTCCACCTCCTCACACCCTCCCCCTCCTCACACCCTCCCCCTCCTCACACCCTCCCCTCCTCACACCCTCCCCCTCCTCACACCCTCCCCCTCCTCACACCCTCCCCTCCTCACACCCTCCCCCTCCTCACACCCTCCCCCTCCTCACACCCTCCCCCTCCTCACACCCTCCCCTCCTCACACCCTCCCCCTCCTCACACCCTCCCCCTCCTCACACCCTCCCCCTCCTCACACCCTCCCCCTCCTCACACCCTCCACCTCCTCACACCCTCCCCTCCTCACACCCTCCCCCTCCTCACACCCTCCCCTCCTCACACCCTCCCCCTCCTCACACCCCTCCCCCTCCTCACACCCTCCCCCTCCTCACACCCTCCCCCTCCTCACACCCTCCCCCTCCTCACACCCCTCACCTCCTCACACCCTCCCCTCCTCACACCCTCCCCCTCCTCACACCCTCCCCTCCTCACACCCTCCCCCTCCTCACACCCTCCCCTCCTCACACCCTCCCCCTCCTCACACCCTCCCCCTCCTCACACCCTCCCCTCCTCACACCCTCCCCCTCCTCACACCCTCCCCCTCCTCACACCCTCCCCCTCCTCACACCCTCCCCCTCCTCACACCCTCCCCCTCCTCACACCCTCCCCCTCCTCCACACCCTCCCCCTCCTCACACCCTCCCCTCCTCACACCCTCCCCTCCTCACACCCTCCCCCCCTCACACCCTCCACCTCCTCACACCCTCCCCCTCCTCACACCCTCCCCCTCCTCACACCCTCCCCCTCCTCACACCCTCCCCTCCTCCCACCCGCCCCTCCTCACACCCTCCACCTCCTCACACCCTCCCCCTCCTCACACCCTCCCCCTCCTCACACCCTCCCCTCCTCACACCCTCCCCCTCCTCACACCCACCCCTTCCTCACACCCTCCACCTCCTCACACCTTCCCCCTCCTCACACCCCCCCTCACCTCACCCCCTCCCCTTCTCACACCCTCCCCCTCCTCACACCCTCCCCTCCTCACACCCTCCACCTCCTCACACCCTCCCCTCCTCACACCCCTCCCCCTCCTCACACCCACCCCCTCCTCACACCCTCCCCCTCCTCACCCCTCCCCCTCCTCACACCCTCCCCCTCCTCACACCCTCCCCCTCCTCACACCCTCCCCCTCCTCACACCCTCCCCCTCCTCACACCCTCCCCCTCCTCACACCCTCTCCCTTTCTCACACCCTCCCCCTCCTCACACCCTCCCCCTCCTCACACCCTCCCCCCCTCACCCCCTCCCCTCCTCACACCTCCCCCCAGCTAACCCCCACCCCCGCCTCACACCCTCCCCCTCCTCACACCCTCCCCCTCCTCCCCCCGTCCCCCTCCTCACACCCCCCCCACCCTCACACCCTCCCCCTCCTCACACCCTCCCCCTCCTCACACCCTCCCCCTCCTCACTCCCTCCCCTCCTCACACCTTCCACCTCCTCACACCCTCCACCTCCTCACACCCTCCTCCTCCTCACACCCTCCCCCTCCTCACACCCTCCCCCTCCTCACACCCCTCCCCTCCTCACACCCTCCCCCTCCTCACACCCTCCCCCTCCTCACACCCTCCCCCTCCTCACACCCACCCCCTCCTCACACCCTCCCCCTCCTCACACCCTCCCCCTCCTCACACCCCTCCCCTCCTCACACCCTCCCCCTCCTCACCCCTCCCCTCCTAACACACTCTCCCTCCTCACACCCTCCCCCTCCTCACACCCTCCCCCCCCTCACACCCTCCCCCTCCTCACACCCTCCCCCTCCTCACACCCTCCCCCTCCTCACACCCTCCCCCTCCTCACACCCCCCCCCTCCTCACACCCTCCCCCTCCTCACACCCTCCCCCTCCTCACACCCTCCCCCCTCCTCACACCCTCCCCTCCTCACACCCTCCCCCTCCTCACACCCTCCCCCCCCACACACCCCCCCCCCCCACACACCCCACCCCCCCACACCCTCCCCTCCACACCCTCCCCCACCTCACACCCTCCCCCTCCTCACACCCTCCACCTCCTCACACCCTCCACCTCCTCACACCCTCCCCTCCTCACACCCTCCCCCTCCTCACACCCTCCCCCTCCTCACACCCTCCCCTCCTCACACCCTCCCCCTCCTCACACCCTCCCCCACCTCACACCCTCCCCCTCCTCACACCCTCCCCTCCTCACACCCTCCCCCTCCTCACACCCTCCCCCTCCTCACACCCTCCCCCTCCTCACACCCACCCCCTCCTCACACCCTCCCCCTCCTCACACCCTCCCCCTCCTCACACCCTCCCCCTCCTCACACCCTCCCCCTCCTCACACCCTCCCCCTCCTCACACCCTCCCCCCCTCCTCCCACCCCTCCCCCTCCTCACACCCTCCCCCTCCTCACCACCCCCCCCTCCCACACCCTCCCCTCCTCACACCCTCCCCTCCTCACACCCTCCCCCTCCTCACACCCTCCCCCTCCTCACACCCCCCCCTCCTCACACCCTCCCCCTCCTCACTCTCTCCCCCTCCTCACACCCTCCCCTCCTCACCCCCTCCCTCCCCTCACCCCCTCCCCCTCCTCACACCCTCCCCCTCCTCACACCCTCCCCTCCTCACACCCTCCCCCTCCTCACACCCTCCCCCTCCTCACACCCTCCCCCTCCTCACACCCTCCCCCTCCTCACACCCTCCCCCTCCTCACACCCTCCCCCTCCTCACACCCTCCCCTCCTCACACCCTCCCCCTCCTCACACCTTCCCCCTCCTCACACCCTCCCCCTCCTCACACCCACCCCCTCCTCACACCCTCCCCCTCCTCACACCCTCCCCCTCCTCACACCCTCCCCCGCCTCACACCCTCCCCCTCCTCACACCCTCCCCCTCCTCACACCCTCCCCCTCCTCACACCCTCCCCCTCCTCACACCCTCCCCTCCTCACACCCTCCCCCTCCTCCACCCTCCCCCTCCTCACACCCTCGCCCTCCTCACACCCTCCCCCTCCTCTCACCCTCCCCCCCCTGACACCCTCACCCCTCCTCACACCCTCCCCTCCTCACACCTTCCCCCTCCTCACACCCTCCCCCTCCTCACACCCTCCCCGCCCTCACACCCTCCCCCACCTCACACCCTCCCCCCCTCACACCCTCCCCCTCCTCACCACCCTCCCCCTCCTCCACACCCTCCCCCTCCTCACACCCTCCCCCTCCTCACACCCTCCCCCCCACACCCCCCCTCCCACACCCTCCCCCTCCTCACACCCTCCCCTCCTCACACCCTCCCCCTCCTCACACCCTCCCCCTCCTCACACCCTCCCCCTCCTCACACCCTCCCCCTCCTCACACCCTCCCTCTCCTCACACCCTCCCCCTCCTCACACCCTCCCCTCCTCACACCCTCCCCCTCCTCACACCCTCCCCTCCTCACACCTTCCCCCTCCTCACACCCACCCCTTCCTCACACCCTCCCCCTCCCCCCACCCTGCCCCCCCACACACCCCCCCCCTCCTACCACCCTCCCCCTCCTCACACCCTCCCCCTCCTAACACCCTCCCCCTCCTCACACCCTCCCCCTCCTCACACCCTCCCCCTCCTCACACCCTCCCCCTCCTCACACCCTCCCCTCCTCACACCCTCCCCCTCCTCACACCCTCCCCCTCCTCACACCCTCCCCACCTCACACCCTCCCCTCCTCACACCTTCCCCCTCCTCACACCCTCCCCCTCCTCACACCCTCCCCCTCCTCACACCCTCCCCCTCCTCACACCCTCCCCCCCTCACACCCCCCCTCCTCACACCTTCCCCCTCCTCACACCCACCCCCTCCTCACACCCTCCCCCTCCTCACACCCTCCCCCTCCTCACTCCCTCCCCCTCCACACACCCTCCCCTCCTCACACCTTCCCCCTCCTCACACCCTCCCCCTCCTCACACCCTCCCCCTCCTCACATCCTACCCTTCTCACACCCTCCCCCTCCTCACACCCTCCCCCCCTTCAACCCCCCCCCCCCCTCCCACCCTCCCCCTCCTCACACCCTCCCCCTCCTCACACCCTCCCCCTCCTCACACCCTCCCCCTCCTCACACCCTCCCCCTCCTCACACCCTCCCCTCCTCACACCCTCCCCTCCTCACACCCTCCCCCTCCTCACACCCTCCCCCTCCTCACACCCTCCCCCTCCTCACACCCTCCCCCTCCTCACACCCTCCCCCCCTCTCACCCTCCCCTCCTCACACCCTCCCCCTCCTCACACCCTCCCCCTCCTCACACCCTCCCCCTCCTCACACCCTCCCCTCCTCACACCCTCCCCCTCCTCACACCCTCCCCCTCCTCACACCCTCCCCCTCCTCCACACCCTCCCCCTCCTCACACCCCCCCACACCACCCTCCCCTCCTCACACCCTCCCCCTCCTCACACCCTCCCCCTCCTCACACCCTCCCCTCCTCACACCCTCCCCCTCCTCACACCCTCCCCCACCTCACACCCTCCCCCTCCTCACACCCTCCCCTCCTCACACCCTCCCCCTCCTCACACCCTCCCCCTCCTCACACCCTCCCCCTCCCCACCCCCCCCCTCCCACCCCTCCCCCTCCTCACACCCTCCCCTCCTCACACCCTTCCCCTCCTCAAACCGTCCCCCTCCTCACACTCTCACGCTCCTCACACCCTCCCCCTCCTCACACCCACCCCCTCCTCACACCCTCCCCCTCCTCACACCCTCCCCCTCCTCACACCCTCCCCCTCCTCACACCCTCCCCCCCCTCACACCCTCCCCTCCTCACACCCTCCCCCTCCTCACACCCTCCCCCTCCTCACACCCTCCCCCTCCTCACACCCTCCCCCTCCTCACACCCTCCCCTCCTCACCCCCCCCCTCCTCACACCCTCCCCCTCCTCACACCCTCCCCCACCTCACACCCTCCCCTCCTCACACCCTCCCCTCCTCACACCCTCCCCCTCCTCACACCCTCCCCCTCCTCACACCCTCCCCCTCCTCACACCCTACCCTCCTCACACCCTCCCCCTCCTCACACCCTCCCCCTCCTCACACCCTCCCCCACCTCACACACACCCCCACCTCACCCCCCCCCCTCCTCACACCCTCCCCTCCTCACACCCTCCCCCTCCTCACACCCTCCCCCTCCTCACACCCTCCCCCTCCTCACACCCTCCCCCTCCTCACACCCTCCCCCTCCTCACACCCTCCCCCTCCTCACACCCTCCCCCTCCTCACACCCTCACCCTCCTCACACCCTCCCCCTCCTCACACCCTCCCCCTCCTCACACCCTCCCCCTCCTCACACCCTCCCCCTCCTCACACCCTCCCCCTCCTCACACCCTCCCCCTCCTCACACCCTCCCCCTCCTCACACCCTCCCCCACCTCACACCCTCCCCTCCTCACACCCTCCCCCTCCTCACACCCTCCCCTCCTCACACCCTCCCCCTCCTCACACCCTCCTCTCCTCACACCCTCCCCCTCCTCACACCCTCCCCCACTCCCACCCTCCCCCTCCTCACACCCTCCCCCTCCTCACACCCTCCCCCTCCTCACACCCTCCCCCTCCTCACACCCTCCCCCTCCCCCTCCCTCCCACACCCTCCCCCTCCTCACACCCTCCCCCTCCTCACACCCACCCCCTCCTCACACACTCCACCTCCTCTCAGACTCCAGCTCCTCACACCCTCCCCCTCCTCACACACTCCCCCTCCTAACACCCTCCCGCTCCTCACCTTCCCCCTCCTCACACCCTCCCCCACCTCACACCCTCCCCCTCCTCACACCCTCCCCTCCTCACACCCTCCCCCTCCTCACACCCTCCCCCACCTCACACCCTCCCCTCCTCACACCCTCCCCTCCTCACACCCTCCCCCTCCTCACACCCTCCCCCTCCTCACACCCTCCCACTCCTCACACCCACCCCCTCCTCACACCCTCCCCCTCCTCACACCCTCCCCCTCCTCACACCCTCCCCCTCCTCACACCCTCCCCCTCCTCACACCCTCCCCCTCCTCACACCCTCCCCCTCCTCACACCCTCCACCTCCTCACACCCTCCCCCTCCTCACACCCTCCCCCCCTCACACCCACCCCCTCCTCACACCCTCCCCCTCCTCACACCCTCCCCCTCCTCACACCCTCCCCTCCTCACACCCTCCCCCTCCTCACACCCTCCCCAACCTCACACCCTCCCCCTCCTCACACCCTCCCCTCCTCACACCCTCCCCCTCCTCACACCCTCCCCCCCTCACACCCTCCCCTCCTCACCCCTCCCCCCTCACACCCTCCCCTCCCCCCTCACACCCTCCCCTCCCTCCTCACACCCTCCCCTCCTCACACCCTCCCCCTCCTCACACCCTCCCCTCCTCACACCCTCCCCCTCCTCACACCCTCCCCTCCTCACACTCTCCCCCTCCTCACACCCACCCCCCCCACACCCTCCCCCTCCTCACACCCTCCCCCTCCTCACACCCTCCCCCTCCTCACACCCTCCCCCTCCTCACACCCTCCTCCTCCTCACACCCTCCTCCTCCTCACACCCTCCCCCTCCTCACACCCTCCCCCTCCTCACACCCTCCCCCTCCTCACACCCTCCCCCTCCTCACACCCTCCCCCTCCTCACACCCTCCCCTCCTCACACCCTCCCCCTCCTCACACCCTCCCCCTCCTCACACCCTCCCCCTCCTCACACCCTCCCCCTCCTCACACCCTCCCCCTCCTCACACCCTCCACCTCCTCACACCCTCCCCCTCCTCACACCCTCCCCCTCCTCACACCCTCCCCTCCTCACACCCTCCACCTCCTCACACCCTCCCCCTCCTCACACCCTCCCCCTCCTCACACCCTCCACCTCCTCACACCCTCCCCTCCTCACACCCTCCCCCTCCTCACACCCTCCCCCTCCTCACACCCTCCCCCTCCTCACACCCTCCCCCACCTCACACCCTCCCCCTCCTCACACCCTCCCCTCCTCACACCCTCCCCTCCTCACACCCTCCCCCTCCTCACACCCTCCTCCTTCTCCAACCCTCCCCCTCCTCAAAACCTCCCCTCCTCAAACCCTTTCCCTCCTCACTCCCTCCCCCTCCTCACACCCTCCCCTCCTCACACCCTCCCCCTCCTCACACCCTCCCCCTCCTCACACCCTCCCCTCCTCACACCCTCCCCCTCCTCACACCCTCCCCCTCCTCACACCCTCCCCCTCCTCACACCCTCCCCCTCCTCACACCCTCCCCCTCCTCACACCCTCCCCCTCCTCACACCCTCCCCCACCTCACACCCTCCCCTCCTCACACCCTCCCCCTCCTCACACCCTCCCCCTCCTCACACCCTCCCCACCTCACACCCTCCCCCTCCTAACACCCTCCCCCTCCTCACACCCTCCCCCTCCTCACACCCTCCCCCTCCTCACACCCTCCCCCTCCTCACACCCTCCCCCTCCTCACACCCTCCCCCTCCTCACACCCTCCCCCTCCTCACACCCTCCCCTCCTCACACCCTCCCCCTCCTCACACCCTCCCCCTCCTCACACCCTCCCCCTCCTCACACCCTCCCCTCCTCACACCCTCCCCCTCCTCACACCCCCCCCCTCCTCACACCCTCCCCTCCTCACACCCTCCCCCCTCCTCACACCCTCCCCCTCCTCACCCCCTCCCCCTCCTCAGACCCTCTCCCACACACACCCTCCCCCTCCTCACACCCTCTCCCTCTTCACACCCTCCCCCTCCTCACACCCTCCCCCTCCTCACACCCTCCCCCTCCTCCACACCCTCCCCCCCTCACACCCTCCCCCTCCTCACACCCTCCCCCTCCTCACACCCTCCCCCTCCTCACACCCCTCCCCCTCCTCACACCCTCCCCCTCCTCACACCCTCCCCCTCCTCACACCCTCCCCCTCCTCACACGCTCCCCCGCCTCACACCCTCCCCCTCCTCACACCCCCCCCCTCCTCACACCCTCCCCCTCCTCACACCCTCCCCCTCCTCACACCCTCCCCCTCCTCACACCCTCCCCCTCCTCACACCCTCCCCCTCCTCACACCCTCCCCCTCCTCACACCCTCCCCCTCCTCACACCCTCCCCCTCCTCACACCCTCCCCCTCCTCACACCCTCCCCCTCCTCACACCCTCCCCTCCTCACACCCTCCCCCTCCTCACCCCTCCCTTTCTCACACCCTCCCCCTCCTCACACCCTCCCCCTCCTAACACCCTCCCCCTCCTCACACCCCCCCCTCCTCACACCCTCCCCCTCCTCACACCCTCCCCCTCCTCACACCCTCCCCCTCCTCACACCCTCCCCCTCCTCACACCCTCCCCTCCTCACACCCTCCCCCACCTCACACCCTCCCCTCCTCACACCCTCCCCCTCCTCACACCCTCCCCCTCCTCACACCCTCCACCTCCTCACACCCTCCCCGCCTCACACCCACCCCCCCACACACCCTCCCCCTCCTCACACCCTCCCCCTCCTCACACCCTCCCCCTCCTCACACCCCCCCCTCCTCACACCCTCCCCCACCTAACACCCTCCCACTCCTCACACCCTCCCCCCCTCTCACCTTCCCCCTACTTACACCCTACCCCTCCTCATACCCACCCCCTCCTCACACCCTCCCCCTCCTAACACCCTCTCCCTCCTCACACCCTCCCCCTCCTCACACCCTCCCCCTCCTCACACCCCCTCCTCACACCCTCCCCCTTCTCACACCCTCCCCTCCTCACCCCCTCCCCCTCCTCACACCCTCCCCCTCCTCACACCCTCCCCTCCTCACACTCTCCCCCTCCTCACACCCTCCCCCTCCTCACACCCTCCCCTCCTCACACCCTCCCCTCCTCACACCCTCCCCCTCCTCACACCCTCCCCCTCCTCACACCCTCCCCCTCCTCACACCCTCCCCTCCTCACACCCTCCCCCTCCTCACACCCTCCCCTCCTCACACCCTCCCCCTCCTCACACCCTCCCCCTCCTCACACCCTCCCCCTCCTCACACCCTCCCCCTCCTCACACCCTCCCCCTCCTCACACCCTCCCCCTCCTCACACCCTCCCCCTCCTCACACCCTCCCCCTCCTCACACCCTTTCCCACCTCACACCCTCCCCCTCCTCACACCCTTTCCCTCCTCACACCCTCCCCCTCCTCACACCCTCCCCTCCTCACACCCTCCCCCTCCTCACACCCTCCCCCTCCTCACACCCTCCCCCTCCTCACACCCTCCCCCCTCCTCACACCCTCCCCCTCCACACACCCTCCCCCTCCTCACACCCTCCCCCTCCTCACAGCCTCCCCCACCTCACACCCTCTCCCTCCTCACACCCTCCACCTCCTCACACCCTCCCCCTCCTCACACCCTCCCCCTCCTCACACCCTCCCCCTCCTCACACCCTCACCCTCGTCACACCCTCCCCCTCCTCACACCCTCCCCCTCCTCACACCCTCCCCCTCCTCACACCCTCCCCCTCCTCACACCCTCCCCCTCCTAACACCCTCTCCCTTTCTAAAACCTTCCCCCTCCTCAAACCTTCCCCCTCCTCACACCCTCCCCCTCCTCACACCCTCCCCCTCCTCACACCCCCCCCCTCCTCACACCCTCCCCCTCCTCACACCCTCCCCCTCCTCACACCCTCCCCCTCCTCACACCCTCCCCTCCTCACACCCTCCCCTCCTCCACACCCTCCCCCTCCTCACACCCTCCCCCTCCTCACACCCTCCCCCTCCTCACACCCTCCCCCTCCTCACACCCTCCCCTCCTCACACCCTCCCCCTCCTCACACCCTCCCCCTCCTCACACCCTCCCCCTCCTCACCCCCATCCCCTCCTCACACCCTCCCCCTCCTAACACCCTCTCCCTCCTCACACCCTCCCCTCCTTACACTCTCCCCCTCCTCACACCCTCCCCCTCCTCACACAGATCCACCTCCTCACTCCCTCCCCCTCCTCACACCCTCCCCCTCCTCTCACCCTCCGCCTCCTCACACCCTCCCCCTCCTCACACCCTCCCCTCCTCACACCCTCCCCCTCCTCACACCCTCCCCTCCTCACACCCTCCCCCTCCTCACACCCTCCCCCTCCTCACACCCTCCCCTCCTCACACCCTCCCCTCCTCACACCCACCCCCTCCTCACACCCTCCCCCACCTCACACCCTCCCCCTCCTCACACCCTCCCCCTCCTCACACCCTCCCCTCCTCACACCCTCCCCTCCTCACACCCTCCCCCTCCTCACACCCTCCCCCTCCTCACACCCTCCCCTCCTCACACCCTCCCCCTCCTCACACCCTCCCCTCCTCACACCCTCCCCCTCCTAACACCCTCCCCTCCTCACACCCTCCCCCTCCTCACACCCTCCCCCTCCTCACACCCTCCCCCTCCTCACACCCTCCCCCTCCTCACACCCTCCCCCTCCTCACACCCTCCCCCTCCTCACACCCTCCCCCTCCTCACACCCTCCCCCTCCTCACACCCTCCCCTCCTCACACCCTCCCCCTCCTCACACCCTCCCCTCCTCACACCCTCCCCCTCCTCACCCTCCCCTCCTCACACCCTCCCCCTCCTCACACCCTCCCCCTCCTCACACCCTCCCCTCCTCACACCCTCCCCCTCCTCACACCCTCCCCCTCCTCACACCCTCCCCCTCCTCACACCCTCCCCTCCTCACACCCTCCCCCTCCTCACACCCTCCCCCTCCTAACACCCTCCCCCTCCTCACACCCTCCCCCTCCTCACACCCTCCCCCTCCTCACACCCTCCCCCTCCTCACACCCTCCCCCTCCTCACACCCTCCCCCTCCTCACACCCTCCCCCTCCTCACACCCTCCCCCTCCTCACACCCTCCCCCTCCTCACACCCTCCCCCTCCTCACACCCTCCCCCTCCTCACACCCTCCCCCTCCTCACACCCTCCCCCTCCTCACACCCTCCCCCTCCTCACACCCTCCCCCTCCTCAAACCCTCCCCCTCCTCACACCCTCCCCCTCCTCACACCCTCCCCCTCCTCACACCCTCCCCCTACTCACACCCTCCCCCTCCTCACACCCTCCCCTACTCACACCCTCCCCCTCCTCACACCCTCCCCCTCCTCACACCCACCCCCCCCTACCCCCCTCCCCCGCCTCACACCCTCCCCTCCTCACACCCTCCCCCACCTCACACCCTCCCCTCCTCACACCCTCCCCCTCCTCACACCCTCCCCCTCCTCACACCCTCCCCCTCCTCACACCCTCCCCCACCTCAAACCCTCACCCTCCTCACACCCTCCCCCTCCTCACACCCTCCCCCTCCTCACACCCTCCCCCTCCTCACACCCTCCCCCTCCTCACACCCTCCCCCTACTCACACCCTCCCCCTCCTCACACCCTCCCCTACTCACACCCTCCCCCTCCTCACACCCCTCCCCCTCCTCACACCCTCCCCCTCCTCACACTCTCCCCCTCCTCACACCCTCCCCCTCCTCACACCCTCCCCTCCTCACACCCTCCCCCTCCTCACACCCTCCCCCTCCTCACACCCTCCCCCTCCTCACACCCTCCCCCTCCTCACACCCTCCCCCTCCTCACACCCTCCCCCTCCTCACACCCTCCACCTCCTCACACCCCTCCCCTCCTCACACCCTCCCCCTCCTCACACCCTCCCCTCCTCACACCCTCCCCCTCCTCACACCCTCCCCCTCCTCACACCCTCCCCCTCCTCACACCCTCCCCCTCCTCACACCCTCCCCCTCCTCACACCCTCCCCCTCCTCACACCCTCCACCTCCTCACACCCTCCCCAACCTCACACCCTCCCCCTCCGCACACCCTCCCCCTCCTCACACTCTCCCCCTCCACACACCCTCCATCTCCTCACACCCTCCCCCTCCTCACACCCTCCCCCTCCTCACACCCTCCCCCCCCTCACACCCTCCCCCTCCTCCCACCCTCCCCCTCCTCACACACTCCCCCTCCTCACACCCTCCCCCTCCTCACACCCTCCCCCTCCTCACACCCTCCCCTCCTCACACTCTCCCCCTCCTCACACCCTCCCCCTCCTCACACCCTCCCCCTCCTAACACCCTCTCCCCCTCCTCACACCCTCCCCCTCCTCACACCCACCCCCTCCTCACACCCTCCCCCTCCTCACACCCTCCCCCTCCTCATACCCTCCCCCTCCTCACACCCTCCCCCTCCTCACACCCTCCCCCTCCTCACACCCTCCCCCTCCTCACACCCTCCCCCTCCTCACACCCTCCCCCTCCTCACACCCTCCCCCTCCTCACACCCTCCCCCTCCTCACACCCTCCCCCTCCTCACACCCTCCCCCTCCTCACACCCTCCCCCTCCTCACACCCTCCCCCTCCTCACACCCTCCCCTCCCACCCCTCCTCACACCCTCCCCCTCCTCACACCCTCCCCCTCCTCACACCCTCCCCCTCCTCACACCCTCCCCTCCTCACACCCTCCCCTCCTCACACCTTCTCCCTCCTCACACCCTCCCCCTCCTAACACCCTCCCCCTCGTCACACCCTCCCCTCCTCACACCCTCCCCCTCATCACACACTCCCCCTCCTCACACCCACCCCCTCCTCACACCCTCCCCCTCCTCACACCCTCCCCCTCCTCACACCCTCCCCCTCCTCACACCCTCCACCTCCTCACACCCTCCCCTCCTCACACCCTCCCCCTCCTCACACCCTCCCCCTCCTCACACCCTCCCCCTCCTCACACCCTCCCCCTCCTCAAACCCTCCCCCTCCTCACACCCTCCCCCTCCTCACACCCTCCCCCTCCTCACACCCTCCCCCTCCTCACACCCTCCCCCTCCTCACACCCTCCCCTCCTCACACCCTCCCCCTCCTCACACCCTCCCCCTCCTCACACCCTCCCCTCCTCACACCCTCCCCCTCCTCACACCCTCCCCTCCTCACACCCTCCCCCTCCTCACACCCTCCCCCTCCTCACACCCTCCCCCTCCTCACACCCACCCCCTCCTCACACCCTCCCCCTCCTAACACCCTCTCCCATTCTCACACCCTCCCCTCCTCACACCCTCCCCTCCTCACACCTTCCCCCTCCTCACACCCTCCCCCTCCTCACACCCTCCCCCACCTCACACCCTCCCCTCCTCACACCCTCCCCCTCCTCAGACCCTCCCCCTCCTCACACCCTCCCCCTCCTCACACCCTCCCCCTCCTCACACCCTCCCCCTCCTCACACCCTCCCCCTCCTCACACCCTCCCCCTCCTCACACCCTCCCCCTCCTCACACCCTCCCCTCCTCACACCCTCCCCCTCCTCACACTCTCCCCCTCCTCACACCCTCCCCCTCCTCACACCCTCCCCCTCCTCACCCCCTCCCCCTCCTCACACCCTCCCCCTCCTCACACCCTCCCCTCCTCACACCCTCCCCCTCCTCACTCCCTCCCCCTCCTCACACCCTCCCCCTCCTCACACCCTCCCCCTCCTCACACCCTCCCCCTCCTCACACCCTCCCCCTCCTCACACCCTCCCCCTCCTCACACCCTCCCCGTCCTCACACCCTCCCCCTCCTCACACCCTCCCCCTCCTCACACCCTCCCCTCCTCACACCCTCCCCCTCCTCACACCCTCCCCCTCCTCTCACCCTCCCGCTCCTCTCACACTCCCCCTCCTCACACCCTCCCCCTCCTCACACCCTCCCCCTCCTCACACCCTCCCCCTACTCACACCCTCCCCCACCACACACCCTCCCGCTTCTCACACCCTCCCCCTCCTCACACCCTCCCCTCCTCACACCCTCCCCCTCCTCACACCCTCCCCCTCCTCACACCCTCCCCCTCCTCACACCCTCCCCCTCCTCACACCCTCCCCCTCCTCACACCCTCCCCCTCCTCACACCCTCCCCTCCTCACACCCTCCCCCTCCTCACACCCTCCCCCTCCTCACACCCTCCCCCTCCTCACACCCTCCCCCTCCTCACACCCCTCCCCCTCCTCCACACCCTCCCCCTCCTCACACCCTCCCCCTCCTCACACCCTCCCCCTCCTCACACCCTCCCCCACCTCACACCCTCCCCTCCTCACACCCTCCCCCTCCTCACACCCTCCCCCTCCTCACACCCTCCCCCTCCTCACACCCTCCCCTCCTCACACCCTCCCCCTCCTCACACCCTCCCCCTCCTCACACCCTCCACCTCCTCACACCCTCCCCTCCTCACACCCTCCCCCTCCTCACACCCTCCCCCTCCTCACACCCTCCCCTCCTCACACCCTCCCCCTCCTCACACCCTCCCCTCCTCACACCCTCTCCCTCCTCACACCCTCCCCTCCTCACACCCTCCCCCTCCTCACACCCTCCCCTCCTCACACCCTCCCCTCCTCACACCCTCCCCCTCCTCACACCCTCCCCCTCCTCACACCCTCCACCTCCTCACACCCTCCCCTCCTCACACCCTCCCCCTCCTCACACCCTCCCCCTCCTCACACCCTCCCCCTCCTCACACCCTCCCCTCCTCACACCCTCCACCTCCTCACACCCTCCCCCTCCTCACACCCTCCCCCTCCTCACACCCTCCCCTCCTCACACCCTCCCCCTCCTCACACCCTCCCCCTCCTCACACCCTCCCCTCCTCACACCCTCCACCTCCTCACACCCTCCCCTCCTCACACCCTCCCCCTCCTCACACCCTCCCCCTCCTCACACCCTCCCCTCCTCACACCCTCCCCCTCCTCACACCCTCCCCCTCCTCACACCCTCCCCTCCTCACACCCTCCCCCTCCTCACACCCTCCCCCTCCTCACACCCTCCCCCTCCTCACACCCTCCCCCTCCTCACACCCTCCCCTCCTCACACCCTCCCCCTCCTCACACCCTCCCCCTCCTCACACCCTCCCCTCCTCACACCCTCCCCCTCCTCACACCCTCCCCCTCCTCACACCCTCCCCCTCCTCACACCCTCCCCCTCCTCACACCCTCCCCTCCTCACACCCTCCCCCTCCTCACACCCTCCCCCTCCTCACACCCTCCCCCTCCTCACACCCTCCCCCTCCTCACACCCTCCCCTCCTCAAACCTTCCCCCTCCTCACACCCTCCCCCTCCTCACACCCTCCCCCTCCTCACACCCTCCCCTCCTCACACCCTCCCCTCCTCACACCCTCCCCCTCCTCACACCCTCCCCCTCCTCACACCCTCCCCCTCCTCACACCCTCCCCTCCTCACACCCTCCCCCTCCTCACACCCTCCCCCACCTCACACCCTCCCCTCCTCACACCCTCCCCCTCCTCACACCCTCCCCCTCCTCACACCCTCCCCCTCCTCACACCCTCCCCTCCTCACACCTTCCCCCTCCTCACACCCTCCCCTCCTCACACCCTCCACCTCCTCACACCCTCCCCTCCTCACACCCTCCCCCTCCTCACACCCTCCCCCTCCTCACACCCTCCACCTCCTCACACCCTCCCCTCCTCACACCCTCCCCCTCCTCACACCCTCCCCCTCCTCACACCCTCCCCCTCCTCACACCCTCCCCTCCTCACACCCTCCCCCTCCTCACACCCTCCCCTCCTCACACCCTCCCCACCTCACACCCTCCCCTCCTCACACCTTCCCCCTCCTCACACCCTCCCCCTCCTCACACCCTCCCCCTCCTCACACCCTCCCCCACCTCACACCCTCCCCACCTCACACCCTCCCCCACCTCACACCCTCCCCTCCTCACACCCTCCCCTCCTCACACCCTCCCCCTCCTCACACCCTCCCCCTCCTCACACCCTCCCCTCCTCACACCCTCCCCCTCCTCACACCCTCCACCTCCTCACACCCTCCCCCTCCTCACACCCTCCACCTCCTCACACCCTCCCCTCCTCACACCCTCCCCTCCTCACACCCTCCCCCTCCTCACACCCTCCCCCTCCTCACACCCTCTCCCTCCTCACACCCTCCCCTCCTCACACCCTCCCCCTCCTCACACCCTCCCCCTCCTCACACCCTCCCCTCCTCACACCCTCCCCCTCCTCACACCCTCCCCCTCCTCACACCCTCCCCTCCTCACACCCTCCCCCTCCTCACACCCTCCCCTCCTCACACCCTCCCCCTCCTCACACCCTCCCCCTCCTCACACCCTCCCCCTCCTCACACCCTCCCCCTCCTCACACCCTCCCCTCCTCACACCCTCCCCCTCCTCACACCCTCCCCCACCTCACACTCTCCCCTCCTCACACCCTCCCCCTCCTCACACCCACCCCCACATCACACCCTCCCCTCCTCACACCCTCCCCCTCCTCACACCCTCCCCCTCCTCACACCCTCCCCTCCTCACACCCTCCCCACCTCACACCCTCCCCTCCTCACACCTTCCCCCTCCTCACACCCTCCCCCTCCTCACACCCTCCCCCTCCTCACACCCTCCCCTCCTCACACCCTCCCCTCCTCACACCTTCCCCCTCCTC
Source organism: Homarus gammarus (assembly GCA_958450375.1). Taxonomy (NCBI): domain Eukaryota; kingdom Metazoa; phylum Arthropoda; class Malacostraca; order Decapoda; family Nephropidae; genus Homarus; species Homarus gammarus. The sequence continues at coordinate 2,244,253 of CAUDMG010003804.1, forward strand.
ACACCCTCCCCTCCTCACACCCTCCCCCTCCTCACACCCTCCCCCTCCTCACACCCTCCCCCTCCTCACACCCTCCCCCTCCTCACACCCTCCCCCTCCTCACACCCTCCCCTCCTCACACCCTCCCCTCCTCACACCCTCCCCTCCTCACACCCTCCCCACCTCACACCCTCCCCTCCTCACACCCTCCCCCTCCTCACACCCTCCCCTCCTCACACCCACCCCCTCCTCACACCCTCCCCTCCTCACACCCTCCCCCTCCTCACACCCTCCCCCTCCTCACACCCTCCCCTCCTCACACCCTCCCCCTCCTCACACCCTCCCCCTCCTCACACCCTCCCCCTCCTCACACCCTCCCCTCCTCACACCCTCCCCCTCCTCACACCCTCCCCCTCCTCACACCCTCCCCTCCTCACACCCTCCCCTCCTCACCCCCTCCCCCTCTTCCCACTTTCCCCCTCCTCACACCTTCCCCCTCCTCACACCCTCCCCTCCTCACACCCTCCCCTCCTCACACCCTCCCCCTCCTCACACCCTCCCCCTCCTCACACCCTCCCCCTCCTCACACCCTCCCCTCCTCACACCCTCCCCCTCCTCACACCCTCCCCCTCCTCACACCCTCCCCTCCTCACACCCTCCCCCTCCTCACACCCTTCCCTCCTCACACCCTCCCCCTCCTCACACCCTCCCCCTCCTCACACCCTCCCCCTCCTCACACCCTCCCCCTCCTCACACCCTCCCCTCCTCACACCCTCCCCCTCCTCACACCCTCCCCCTCCTCACACCCTCCCCCTCCTCACACCCTCCCCCTCCTCACACCCTCCACCTCCTCACACCCTCCCCCTCCTCACACCCTCCCCCTCCTCACACCCTCCCCCTCCTCACACCCTCCCCCTCCTCACACCCTCCCCCTCCTCACACCCTCCCCCTCCTCACACCCTCCACCTCCTCACACCCTCCCCCTCCTCACACCCTCCCCCTCCTCACACCCTCCCCTCCTCACACCCTCCCCCACCTCACACCCTCCCCTCCTCACACCCTCCCCTCCTCACACCCTCCCCCTCCTCACAACATCCCCCTCCACACACCCTCCCCTCCTCCCCCCTTCCCCCTCCTCACACCCTCCCCCTCCTCACACCCTCCCCCTCCTCACACCCTCCCCTCCTCACACCCTCCCCTCCTCACACCCTCCCCCTCCTCACCCTCCCCTCCTCACACCCTCCCCCTCCTCACACCCTCCCCCTCCTCACACCCTCCCCCTCCTCACACCCTCCCCCTCCTCACACCCTCCCCCTCCTCACACCCTCCCCTCCTCACACCCTCCCCTCCTCACACCCTCCCCCTCCTCACACCTCCCCCTCCTCACACCCTCCCCCTCCTCACACCCTCCCCCTCCTCACACCCTCCCCCTCCTCACACCCTCCCCCTCCTCACACCCTCCCCTCCTCACACCCTCCCCCTCCTCACACCCTCCCCCTCCTCACACCCTCCCCCTCCTCACACCCTCCCCCTCCTCACACCCTCCCCTCCTCACACCCTCCCCCTCCTCACACACTCCACCTCGTCACACCCTCCCCTCCTCACACCCTCCCCCTCCTCACACCCTCCCCCTCCTCACACCCTCCCCCTCCTCACACCCTCCCCCTCCTCACACCCTCCCCCTCCTCACACCCTCCACCTCCTCACACCCTCCCCTCCTCACACCCTCCCCCTCCTCACACCCTCCCCCTCCTCACACCCTCCCCTCCTCACACCCTCCCCCTCCTCACACCCTCCCCTCCTCACACCCTCCCCTCCTCACACCCTCCCCCTCCTCACACCCTCCCCCTCCTCACACCCTCCCCTCCTCACACCCTCCCCCTCCTCACACCCACCCCCTCCTCACACCCTCCCCCTCCTCACACCCTCCCCCCCCTCACACCCTCCCCCTCCTCACACCCTCCCCCTCCTCACACCCTACCCTCCTCACACCCTCACCCTCCTCACACCCTCCCCTCCTCACACCCTCCCCCTCCTCACACCCTCCCCTCCTCACACCCTCCCCCTCCTCACACCCTCCCCCTCCTCACACCCTCCCCTCCTCACACCCTCCCCCTCCTCACACCCTCCCCCTCCTCACACCCTCCCCCTCCTCACACCCTCCCCCTCCTCACACCCTCCACCTCCTCACACCCTCCCCCTCCTCACACCCTCCCCTCCTCACACCCTCCCCCTCCTCACACCCTCCCCTCCTCACACCCTCCCCCTCCTCACACCCTCCACCTCCTCACACCCTCCCCTCCTCACACCCTCCCCTCCTCACACCCTCCCCCTCCTCACACCCTCCCCTCCTCACACCCTCCCCCTCCTCACACCCTCCCCCTCATCACATCCTCCCCTCCTCACACCCTTTCCCTCCTCACACGCTCCCCCTCCTCACACCCTCCCCCTCCTCACACCCTCCCCTCCTCACACCCACCCCCTCCTCACACCCTCCCCTCCTCACACCCTCCCCCTCCTCACACCCTCCCCTCCTCACACCCTCCCCCTCCTCACACCCTCCCCTCCTCACACCCTCCCCCTCCTCACACCCTCCCCCTCCTCACACCCTCCCCCTCCTCACACCCTCCCCCTCCTCACACCCTCCCCCTCCTCACACCCTCCCCTCCTCACACCCTCCCCCTCCTCACACCCTCCCCCTCCTCACACCCTCCCCCTCCTCACACCCTCCCCCTCCTCACACCCTCCCCCTCCTCACACCCTCCCCCTCCTCACACCCTCCCCCTCCTCACACCCTCCCCCTCCTCACACCCTCCCCTCCTCACACCCTCCCCCTCCTCACACCCTCCCCTCCTCACACCCTCCCCTCCTCACACCCTCCCCCTCCTCACACCCTCCCCCTCCTCACACCCTCCCCTCCTCACACCCTCCCCTCCTCACACCCTCCACCTCCTCACACCCTCCCCTCCTCACACCCTCCCCCTCCTCACACCCTCCCCCTCCTCACACCCTCCCCCTCCTCACACCCTCCCCTCCTCACACCCTCCCCCACCTCACACCCTCCCCTCCTCACACCTTCCCCCTCCTCACACCCTCCCCCTCCTAACACCCTCCCTCTCCTCACACCCTCCCTTCCTCACACCCTCCCCTCCTCACACCCTCCCCTCCTCACACCCTCCCCCTCCTCACACCCTCCCCCTCCTCACACCTTCCCCTTCTCACAACCTCCCCCTCCTCACACCCTCCCCCTCCTCACACCCTCCCCCTCCTCACACCCTCCCCCTCCTCACACCCTCCCCTCCTCACACCCTCCACCTCCTCACACCCTCCCCCTCCTCACACCCTCCCCTCCTCACACCCTCCCCTCCTCACACCCTCCCCCTCCTCACACCCTCCCCCTCCTCACACCCTCCACCTCCTCACACCCTCCCCCTCCTCACACCCTCCCCCACCTCACACCCTCCCCACCTCACACCCTCCCCCTCCTCACACCCTCCCCTCCTCACACCCTCCCCCTCCTCACACCCTCCCCCTCCTCACACTCTCCCCTCCTCACACCCTCCCCTCCTCACCCCCTCCCCCTCCTCACCTCCTCCACCTCCTCACACCCTCCCCCTCCTCACACCCTCCCCTCCTCACACCCTCCCCCTCCTCACACCCTCCCCCTCCTCACACCCTCCCCTCCTCACACCCTCCCCTCCTCACACCGTCCCCCTCCTCACACCCTCCCCCTCCTCACACCCTCCCCCTCCTCACACCCTCCCCTCCTCACACCCTCCCCCTCCTCACACCCTCCACCTCCTCACACCCTCCCCTCCTCACACCCTCCCCTCCTCACACCATCCCCCTCCTCACACCCTCCCCCTCCTACCACCCTCCCCTCCTAACACCAACCCCACCTCACACCCTCCCCCACCTACCACCCTCCCCTCCTCACACCCTCCCCCTCCTCACACCCTCCCCCTCCTCACACCCTCCCCTCCTCACACCCTCCCCCTCCTCACACCCTACCCTCCTCACACCCTCCCCCTCCTCACACCCTCCCCCTCCTCACACTCTCCCCCTCCTCACACCCTCCCCTCCTCACACCCTCCCCCTCCTCAGACCCTCCCCTCCTCACACCCTCCCCCTCCTCACACCCTTCCCTCCTCACACCCTCTCCCACCTCACACCCTCCCCTTCTCACACCCTCCCCCACCTCACACCCTCCCCTCCTCACACCCTCCCCTCCTCACACCCTCCCCCTCCTCACACCCTCCCCCTCCTCACACCCTCCCCCTCCTCACACCCTCCCCCTCCTCACACCCTCCCCTCCTCACACCCTCCCCCTCCTCACACCCTCCCCTCCTCACACCTTCCCCCTCCTCACACCCTCCCCTCCTCACACCCACCCCACCACACACCCTCCCCCTCCTCACACCCTCCCCCTCCTCACACCCTCCCCTCCTCACACCCTCCCCCTCCTCACACCCTCTCCCTCTTCACACCCTCCCCCTCCTCACACCCTCCCCCTCCTCACACCCTCCCCCTCCTCACACCCTCCCCTCCTCACACCCTCCCCCTCCTCACACCCTCCCCCTCCTCACACCCTCCCCTCCTCACACCCTCCCCCTCCTCACACCCACCCCTTCCTCACACCCTCCCCCTCCTCACACCCTCCCCCTCCTCACACCCTCCCCTCCTCACACCCTCCCCCTCCTCACACCCTACCCTCCTCACACCTTCCCCCTCCTCACACCCTCCCCCTCCTCACACCCTCCCCTCCTCACACCCTCCCCTCCTCACACCCTCCCCACCTCACACCCTCCCCTCCTCACACCTTCCCCCTCCTCACACCCTCCCCCTCCTCACACCCTCCCCTCCTCACACCCTCCCCCACCTCACACCCTCCCCTCCTCACACCCTCCCCTCCTCACACCCTCCCCCTCCTCACACCTTCCCCCTCCTCACACCCTCCCCCTCCTCACACCCTCCCCCTCCTCACCCCCTCCCCCTCCTCACACCCTCCCCCTCCTCACACCCTCCCCTCCTCACACTCTCCCCCTCCTCACACCCTCCCCCTCCTCACACCCTCCCCTCCTCACACCCTCCCCCTCCTCACACCCTCCCCCTCCTCACACCCTCCCCTCCTCACACCCTCCCCCTCCTCACACCCTCCCCCTCCTCACACCCTCCCCTCCTCACACCCTCCCCCTACTCCCACCTTCCCCCTCCTCCCACCCTCCCCCACCTCACACCCTCCCCCACCTCACACCCTCCCCTCCTCACACCCTCCCCTCCTCACACCCTCCCCCTCCTCACACCCTCCCCCACCTCACACCCTCCCCTTCCTCACACCCACCCCCTCCTCACACCCTCCCCCTCCTCACACCCTCCCCCTCCTCACACCTTCCCCCTCCTCACACCCTCCCCCTCCTCACACCCACCCCCTCCTCACACCCTCCCCTCCTAACACCCTCCCCCACCTCACACCCTCCCCCACCTCACACCCTCCCCTCCTCACACCCTCCCCTCCTCACACCCTCCCCCTCCTCCCACCTTCCCCCTCCTCACACCCTCCCACTCCTCACACCCACCCCCTCCTCACACCCTCCCCTCCTCACACCCTCCCCTCCTCACACCCTCCCCCTCCTCACACCCTCCCCACCTCACACCCTCCCCTCCTCACACCCTCCCCCTCCTCACACCCTCCCCTCCTCACACCCTCCCCCTCCTCACACCCTCCACCTCCTCACAGCCTCCCCTCCTCACACCCTCCCCCTCCTAACACCCTCCCCCATCTTAACACCCTCCCCTACCTCCACCCGTCCCCTCCTCACACCCTCCCCCTCCTCACACCCTCCCCCTCCTCACACCCTCCCATCCTCACACCCTCCCCTCCTCACACCCTCCCCCTCCTCACACCCTCCCCTCCTCACACCCTCCCCCTCCTCACACTCTCCCCCTCCTCACACCCTCCCCTCCTCACACCCTCCCCCTCCTCACACCCTCCCACTCCTCACACCCTCCCCCTCCTCACACCCTCCCCTCCTCACACCCTCCCCCTCCTCACACCCTCCCCTCCTCACACCCTCCCCTCCTCACACCCTCCCCTCCTCACACCCTCCCCCTCCTCACACCCTCCCCACCTCACACCCTCCCCCTCCTCACACCCACCCCACCACACACCCACCCCACCTCACACCCTCCCCCTCCTCACACCCTCCCCCTCCTCACACCCTCCCCTCCTCACACCCTCCCCCTCCTCACACCCTCCCCCTCCTCACACCCTCCCCTCCTCACACTATCCCCCTCCTCACACCCTCCCCCTCCTCACACCCTCCCCCTCCTCACACCCTCCAACACCTCACACCCTCCCCCTCCTCACACCCTCCCCTCCTCACACCCTCCCCCTCCTCACACCCTCCCCCTCCTCACACCCTCCCCCTCCTCACACCCTCCCCCTCCTCACACCCTCCACCTCCTCACACCCTCCCCTCCTCACACCCTCCCCCTCCTCACACCCTCCCCCTCCTCACACCCTCCCCCTCCTCACACCCTCCCCCTCCTCACACCCTCCCCCTCCTCACACCCGCCCCGCCGCACACCCTCCACCACCTCACACCCTCCCCACCTCACACCCTCCCCCTCCTCACACCCTCCCCTCCTCACACCCTCCCCTCCTCACACCCTCCCCCTCCTCACACCCTCCCCCACCTCACCCCCTCCCCACCTAACCCCCTCCCCTCCTCACACCCTCCCCTCCTCACACCCTCCCCCACCTCACACCCTCCCCTCCTCACACCCTCCCCACCTCACACCCTCCCCTCCTCACACCTTCCCCCTCCTCACACCCTCCCCCTCCTCACACCCTCCCCCTCCTCACACCCTCCCCTCCTCACACCCTCCCCTCCTCACACCCTCCCCACCTCACACCCTCCCCTCCTCACATCCTCCACCTCCTCACACCCTCCCCCTCCTCACACCCTCCCCTCCTCACACCCTCCCCTCCTCACACCCTCCCCCTCCTCACACCCTCCCCTCCTCACACCCACCCCCTCCTCACACCCTCCCCCTCCTCACACCCTCCCCCTCCTCACACCCTCCCCCTCCTCACACCCTCCCCCTCCTCACACCCTCCCCTCCTCACACCCTCCCCCTCCTCACACCCTCCTCCTCACACCCTCCCCGCCTCACACCCTCCCCCTCCTCACACCCTCCCCCTCCTCACACCCTCCCCTCCTCACACCCTCCCCCTCCTCACACCCTCCCCCTCCTCACACCCGCCCCTCCTGACACCCTCCCCCTCCTCACACCCTACCCTCCTCACACCCTCCCCTCCTCACACCCTCCCCCTCCTCACACCCTCCCCCTCCTCACACCCTCCCCCTCCTCACACCCTCCCCTCCACACACCCTCCCCCACCACACACCCTCCCCCTCCTCACACCCTCCCCCTCCTCACACCCTCCCCCACCTCACACCCTCCCCTCCTCACACCCTCCCCTCCTCACACCCTCCCCTCCTCACACCTCCCCCTCCTCACACCCTCCCCCTCCTCACACCCTCCCCCTCCTCACACCCTCCACCTCCTCACACCCTCCCCCCCTCACACCCTCCCCCTCCTCACACCCTCCCCTCCTCACACCCTCCACCTCCTCACACCCTCCCCCTCCTCACACCCTCCCCTCTCACACCCTCCCCCTCCTCACACCCTCCCCCTCCTCACACCCACACCATCCTCACACCCTCCCCTCCTCACACCCTCCCCCTCCTCACACCCTCCCCCTCCTCACACCCTCCCCTCCTCACACCCTCCCCCTCCTCACACCCTCCCCTCCTCACACCCTCCCCCTCCTCACACCCTCCCCTCCTCACACCCTCCCCCTCCTCACACCCTCCCCCTCCTCACACCCTCCCCCTCCTCACACCCTCCCCTCCTCACACCCTCCCCCACCTCACACCCTCCCCCTCCTCACACCCTCCCCTCCTCACACCCTCCCCCTCCTCACACCCTCCCCCTCCTCACACCCTCCCCCTCCTCACACCCTCCCCTCCTCACACCCTCCCCCTCCTCACACCCTCCCCCTCCTCACACCCTCCTCCTCCTCACACCCTCCCCCTCCTCACACCCTCCCCCTCCTCACACCCTCCCCCTCCTCACACCCTCCCCTCCTCACACCCTCCCCCTCCTCACACCCTCCCCTCCTCACACCCTCCCCCTCCTCACACCCTCTCCCTCCTCACACCCTCCCCCTCCTCACACCCTCCCCCTCCTCACACCCTCCCCCTCCTCACACCCTCCCCTCCTCACACCCTCCCCCTCCTCACACCCTCCCCCTCCTCACACCCTCCCCCTCCTCACACCCTCCCCCTCCTCACACCCTCCCCCTCCTCACACCCTCCCCCTCCTCACACCCTCCCCCTCCTCACACCCTCCCCCTCCTCACACCCTCCCCCTCCTCACACCCTCCCCCTCCTCACACCCTCCCCTCCTCACACCCTCCCCCTCCTCACACCCTCCCCCTCCTCACACCCTCCCCCTCCTCACACCCTCCCCCTCCTCACACCCTCCCCTCCTCACACCCTCTCCCTCCTCACACCTCCCCCTCCTCACACTCTCCCCCTCCTCACACCCACCCCCTCCTCACACCCTCCACCTCCTCACACCCTCCCCCTCCTCACACCCTCCCCACCTCACACCCTCCCCTCCTCACACCCTCCCCCTCCTCACACCCTCCCCCTCCTCACACCCTCCCCTCCTCACACCCTCTCCCTCCTCACACCCTCCCCCTCCTCACACCCTCCCCCTCCTCACACCCTCCCCCTCCTCACACCCTCCACCTCCTCACACCCTCCCCCTCCTCACACCCTCCCCCTCCTCACACCCTCCCCCTCCTCACACCCTCCACCTCCTCACACCCTCCCCCTCCTCACACCCTCTCCCTCCTCACACCCTCCCCCTCCTCACACCCTCCCCCTCCTCACACCCACCCCCTCCTCACACCCTCCACCTCCTCACACCCTCCCTCCTCACACCCTCCCCCACCTCACACCCTCCCCCACCTCACACCCTCCCCTCCTCACACCCTCCCCCTCCTCACACCCTCCCCCTCCTCACACCCTCCCCCTCCTCACACCCTCCCCCTCCTCACACCCTCCCATCCTCACACCCTCCCCCTCCTCACACCCTCCACCTCCTCACACCCTCCCCCTCCTCACACCCTCCCCCTCCTCACACCCTCCCCCACCTCACACCCTCCCCCTCCTCACACCCTCCCCCTCCTCACACCCTCCACCTCCTCACACCCTCCCCCACCTCACACCCTCCCCCTCCTCACACCCTCCCCCTCCTCACACCCTCCCCCTCCTCACACCCTCCTCCTCCTCACACCCTCCCCCTCCTCACACCCTCCACCTCCTCACACCCTCCCCCTCCTCACACCCTCCCCCTCCTCACACCCTCCCCCTCCTCACACCCTCCTCCTCCTCACACCCTCCCCCTCCTCACACCCTCCTCCTCCTCACACCCTCCCCCACCTCACACCCTCCCCCTCCTCACACCCTCCCCCACCTCACACCCTCCCCCTCCTCACACCCTCCCCCTCCTCACACCCTCCTCCTCCTCACACCCTCCCCCTCCTCAAACCCTCCACCTCCTCACACCCTCCCCCACCTCACACCCTCCCCCTCCTCACACCCTCCCCCTCCTCACACCCTCCCCTCCTCACACCCTCCCCCTCCTCACACCCTCCTCCTCCTCACACCCTCCCCCTACTCACACTCTCCTCCTCCTCACACCCTCCACCTCCTCACACCCTCCCCCTCCTCACGCTCTCCCCCACCTCACACCCTCCCCCTCCTCACACCCTCCCCCTCCTCACACCCTCCTCCTCCTCACACCCTCCCCCTCCTCAAACCCTCCACCTCCTCACACCCTCCCCCACCTCACACCCTCCCCCTCCTCACACCCTCCCCCTCCTCACACCCTCCTCCTCCTCACACCCTCCCCCTCCTCAAACCCTCCACCTCCTCACACCCTCCCCCGCCTCACACCCTCCCCCTCCTCACACCCTCCCCCTCCTCACACCCTCCCCCTCCTCACACCCTCCCCCCACCTCACACCCTCCCCTCCCCCCTACCCCAACAAATGGATCTCTCAGTCCCTAGGGGAAAACAGCGGACTGGCCTGCCTTCCAGCCACTGTGTGTGTGTGTGTGTGTGTTGTGTGTGTGTGTCTGTGTGTGTCTGTGTGTGTGTGTGTAGTGTGTGTTGTGTGTGTAGTGTGTGTGTGTGTGTGTGTGTGTGTGTGTGTGTGTGTAGTGTGTGTTGTGTGTGTGTGTGTGTGTGTGTGTGTGTGTGTGTACAGCTCTGAGACACGATAAATGTAAGTGATCAGCTTTTATTACTTGATAACAACAACAACAACAACAATATATCAACAACAACAACAATAACAATAACGATGAGCAACAACTGAAGACAAAATAGTCAAAATCTCTCTCTCTCTCTCTCTGTCTCTCTCTCTCTCTCCCTCTTCTCTCTCTCTCTCTCTCTCTCTCTCTCTCTCTCTCTCTCTCTCTCTCTCTCTCTCTATCTCTATCCTCTCCTTCTCCTTAATCCTTTCCTCCTCTTCTGTTTGTCTCATCCTCTCCCGTTCTTCCCTTACTTATCTACTACTCTCCTCTCTTACTCCTTCTCTTCTCCATTTAATCTTTCTCCTTTCCTTACTTCCACTTTTTCTTCCCTTCTCTTTTATTCCTCCACCTGACCCCTCTTCTTTTCCCCTTATCCTCCCCCTTTTACTACACCCTCTCTGTCTCGTTGCCCTTGTCCTTTCCTCTCCTCTCCTCTCTCTCTTCGCTACTCTCCTTCTCCTCCATTTCTTCCCCCTCCAATTTCCTTTTCTTCTCTCCTTCTATCGCTTCATTCTCCCTACCCCTACTGCCACACACACACACACACACACACACAGTGTGGGGGGGGGGGGTCCCACGGGAGGCAGGTAAGGACTTCCTTGCCAATTTATCTTTGCGGTTCCCCTCTTCCAGTCCTCATTACTGGCCTCCCCTCTTCTCTTCCTTCTCCTCATCCCCGTCTCCTCATCTCCTCTCGTCTCCTCATCTTTCTCCATTCAATCTGTCTTTCTTTTATCTTTATCACTTTCCTTTATTCATGTTTTTATTTTATTTCCTATTTGTTCTTCTTTTTTTTCCTTCTTACTTCCTCCTACCTCTCATCACCTCCCCCTCTTCCCTCTTTTCTCTCTGCCTTACCTCTTAACTTTATCCTCCTCCTCCTCCTCCTCTTCCTCCTCTTCCTTCTCCTCCCGCCTCTTCCATTGCCACTTGTTTTCTTGTCTCCCAATTATTCTTTAGTTATTTCCTCTTTTATGTATAATCCTATTGTAGTCTATGCCTCTGACTTCTGCTCTTTCCATTTCTACATTACATTCTTCCTTCACTCGTTCCTCTCCTAACATGCCTTCCCTTGACTCACTCCCTTTCCCCCCTCTCTTCCACTCCTATCACTCTCCTTCTCTCTCTCTCTCTCCCCTCTATCTTGAACTAACTCTTCCTTTTTATCTTCATCTTCTTTTCCATTTCTCTTGTATATTCCTCAAACACTCGACCTTAGACGATTGCTTGTGTTTCAGATTACACAAACGTATATATGTAAACATAAATTGTAAAGTTTAATAATAATAATAATAATAATAATAATAATAATAATAATAATAATAATAATAATAATCATAATAATAATCATAATCATAATCATAATAATAATAATAACAATAATAATAAGAATATCTTTAGGCCTTTTCATGACATTAAGTGAAATGCACATGTCGTCAACTTAGGCAAACTTCGTTAACCTAGGGCACACGTCGCCAACTTCAGGTACACAGACAGCCCATAACTTCACTAGATTTAAACAAATATCACACACTCCTAAACTATTCCCTCCAGTTATATATTTTGTTAATCCTTTTCCCTGTCTCAGATTTCACCGAACCTTCATCCAGCTTCAAGTATTAAAAATCCTTTATTCTAATCTGCTTCTCGGAAATATTTAACAAGGTATTAACTTTCAGAAGCTCGATTTACGAAGTCCTTTCCTGGAAACTGTATATTCTAGCTCAGATTTTTTTGTCTTCTATTTCATCTTCCAGAAATCACAGTAATGATTTCTAGCTTTTTGTCAACATCCAGACTTTATTTACATTGTCGAAATATTCCTCTGAAACCAACATTCCAGTCTCAGTCATTTTATTTCTTCCGTTATTAACTTTAGGAATCTCTCTTTTTTCTTCTTTCCTTTTTCGTCTTCGCCAAGAAAACCCTCACTGGTGTCTCATCTTCCACTCATTGTTTACATTCTCATATCCTTGAAAATATTATTCCAAAAATCTCAACTCTTGCTGACCATTCTTCCTGTCGCATTTTTCAGAAGCCCAAGAGCTCGTCCAAGCCACACTCTTATTGTATTCATCCTTTCTGTAAACCCCTTTTGCGTTCTTACCTTAGAAATACCAGTAATAAGACGGTCAACATAGATATCATTATTAATTCTAGTCTCGGAAAATTCCTGTTCATGTTTGATATCTTGGTTTGACAGCCTAATTTTACAGCCTAGTTTGACAGCCTTGTTTGACAGCCTTGTTTGAGAGCCTAGTTTGACAGCCTGGTGCTACAAGTGTATCAGGAAATTCCCGACAGCTACTTTCACCCGAGAAAGGTTTAATCCACTATTGCATGACACTTGCCTATTTGAACCCTCCTCACTACCGTCGTCCCTCATCAACTCAAAGACGTCTATCTATCTCTCCCCTTCCCTCCACGACGGCTCCCTCTCCTGAAGATTTCTAATATGACCTCAAGTTCTCCTATTCCAGCTTCTCCCTCCCTCCTAAGGCCCTATTCCAGAAGCCCCTGATGGCCCAGTTCCAAGATTCCAAGATTGTACGGAGGGCCTGATGACGTAGGTGAGGCCTTGGGGGTAAAGGAGAAGGCAAGGGGGATGAGCAGGGTGATGGGGAGGGGAGCTAATGGCCTAGATTTGAATTGTAAATTATCTGGGAAGGTTGAGATAAGCGCACCAGCCCACCAGGTTATGGATCTATGGATTTTCCTTGTATACTCTGGTCTTTGTGTGTATTGTGTATGGGGGGGGGGAATCTACCTTGTATACCTTAGGTTTCTGTGTATTGTAACCTTGTTTACCTCGGCAATTGTGTTCTATTTCCTTTCATCTGTGTATAATATTTCTCAAGTGCCTCTAAGAGCTGTAACACTCGAAAGACTGATCCACGTTTGTTGTTGTTATTCACTGTATTATTCTGGTTAGATAAACTATTTCAATTTCAATGTCAAAAGCTGCCAAGTATACTTAAGCTTTAAGAGCTTTTTGTGAACTGTGTAGAATATGATCAATAATTATGTTTAACACAACGCAGCAGTCATCCCTCTGTGTGATGGGGAGACTCTGTACTGTAGAGTTTTCATTTTTCAGTTAAAATTGTAAAAGTTATAAAGGTAGTTTATGGCTTGAGAGAAGCAATTATTTTAAAGACATATTTCTATATATAACTATCAACTTAACTCTGTCTAAGGGTTTAATGCTAACTTCACTCGCTTACTAACATATAAGATCATAGAGAAGAACAGTGAGAACAGCCTTCAAACCCACTACATTTTGATGGTGATATCGAATAAAGTTAATGTATAGTTATAGTGAGCAATATATATTGTAGCTAATTTGGTTTCACAGCAGAAGTCTTAGCCTCTCATAATCACTGCAGTACATGGCGTTTGGGTGAGGTTTATGTATGATGTAGTGGACTTGTCGACCAGTGATCATCTGACCCGTGTATGGCTAAACACTGTCCCCGTACCTTGTCTCTCCAGTTTCATCATCAGGTCATGAGAATGGTGTCCTCTCCATGTTGTTAAGAGGGCGTGGCAACAGGGAATATATCTTTATCAGTAAAGGAGAGTTAAGTTTGAGGTGTACCAGAGAGGGGCCCAGGTGGTAGCTACTGAAGACTTTAGTCAGGCAAAAACATCATTTAATACTCTCAAAGACCGAATGAAAAGGAAACATTAACTTGAATTTGAGAAAAAGCTGCTGAAAGGCCTTATATGGCAAGGACTGATGTATGGGTCAGAAGTGTGGACACTTTCAGCAGACATCAGGTAGAGGTTGTGTAGGTCTTCGACACGTGGTGTTCTTGGTGAATTTTAATAATAAGTTAAGTTGACAGGAAAACAAAAGAAGAAGTACTAAGGTTAGCAAAAACCTACAACGAAATACTTGTATACAGAAAAAGAAAAATGAGATACTTTGGTCATATAATTAGGGATGCGGGGATAATAACAGAAATATTAATGGACAAAGTTGAGGGTAGGAGGACCAGGAGGAGGCAGAGACTGGGATGGGTGAATGAAGTTAACAACTGGGTCCCCAGAGAGATACATAACGTTTGAGGATTGATAAAAACAGCCTGAGAACGATTAGAGTGGAGGACTGTGGTCACCAACCCTCAGATATGAGGACGGTCCTCTGATTGATGCACTGTGATTTCTTAACTAATAGATATACCGGCATATATTTTTTTGATATTTCTTTTTTTTTTTTTTTTTACGGGTATTAGCCCACCCGGGCACAGGTCACAGACCCACATCAGGGCCTGGGGGGGCGAAAATGCAACAACAACAACAACAACAACAACAATCCATAAAGAAATACAAAAATTAAAAAAATAAAATAAAAAGTGAGAAACAATATATGTACAGTATGTTGTGTTGTCAATAGTAAGAGAAACAATTGAGGCCCTGCAATTATTATTATTATTATTATTATTATTATTATTATTATTATTATTATTATTATTATTATTATTATTGGTATTAGTAGTGCTGCTACTCCTTTTCCTTCACATATTAATTTAACTATTTATTTGTTATTCGCATCATCTGTAGTCTTATCCACCTTCTTCCTCAGTGTCTATTCTTTCTTTGTCAATTCGTTCTTTTAGTTTCTTCATCTCCTTATCCACTTTATTATTATATTCTCATTCCTTCCATCATCATATTTCGTTTTCTCTCTCTATATTTTTCCATACTTTTTGTATTCTCAGGCTTCTTCTTCTCTTCTCTCCTTCTCTGTTTCCTTCAACCTTCCTTTTCTCTCATATCTCCCTCTTTCCTTCGACTCTCTCTCTCTCTCTCTCTCCTCCCTTAACCTTCCTTGCTCTTTCCCTCCCTCCTTCTCCCCTCTCCCTTCACTTCTTCCCCTCACCTTTACTGTCCTCTCTCTCTCTTTCCGATCCCTTCACCCTCTTCCTCTCATTCCCCCCTCTCTTTCCTTCGTTCCCTCCCCCTCTCTCTCCTTCTCTCTCGCTTCCTCTGTCTCATTCTCCTCTCTTTCATCCCTCCCCTTTACTTCCTTCCCCACCTCCTCCCTTTCTCTATTCCTCCTGATCAACCTCGCCTGTCCCTTCTCTTTCTCTCTCTCTATCCCCCTCCACCTCCCTCCTTCTCTCTTACCTCTCCTTCACTTCCTTCTTTCTCCCTCTCACCTCCCCTTTCTCTGTACCTCCCTCACCTCCCCTTCATATCAGGGTAAATCTCACCCCCACCATTCCAGTTTACGCGCCAGGTATTCTATTTCAGGGAGGCCGGCAATCCTCGCGTCGTTTCCATAAGCCGCCTTCGAGTCCGGATTCCCTGGGGGCCTAAACAGCTGGCTGAGTGTAATGCCGGTTGGTGGGGGGACTACGGCTGGTGGGGGTACTACTAGCTGGTGGGGGGACTACTAGCTGGTGGGGGGACTACGGCTGGTGGGGGTACTACTAGCTGGTGGGGGGACTACTAGCTGGTGGGGGGACTACGGCTGGTGGGGGTACTACTAGCTGGTGGGGGGACTACTAGCTGGTGGGGGGACTACGGCTGGTGGGGGGACTACTAGCTGGTGGGGGGACTACGGCTGGTGGGGGACTACCAGCTGGTGGGGGGACTACGGCTGGTGGGGGACTACCAGCTGGTGGGGGGACTACGGCTGGTGGGGGACTACCAGCTGGTGGGGGGACTACCAGCTGGTGGGGTGACTACGGCTGGTGGGGGGACTACCAGCTGGTGGGGTGACTACCAGCTGGTGGGGGAGACTTCCAGTTGGTGAGGGGGACTACCGGCTGGTGGGGGGCTGGTGAGGGGAATACCGGCTGGTGGGGGACTAATAGCTGGAGGGGGACTACGGCTGGTGGGGGGACTACCAGCTGGTGGGGGGACTACCAGCTGGTGGGGGGACTACGGCTGGTGGGGGACTACCAGCTGGTGGGGTGACTACCAGCTGGTGGGGGGACTACCAGCTGGTGGGGGGACTACCAGCTGGTGGGGGGACTACGGCTGGTGGGGGACTACCAGCTGGTGGGGTGACTACCAGCTGGTGGGGGGACTACCAGCTGGTGGGGGACTACCAGCTGGTGGGGGGACTACGGCTGGTGGGGGGACTACGGCTGGTGGGGGACTACCAGCTGGTGGGGTGACTACGGCTGGTGGGGGGACTACTAGCTGGTGGGGGGACTACTAGCTGGTGGGGGGACTACCAGCTGGTGGGGGAGACTTCCAGTTGGTGAGGGGGACTACCGGCTGGTGGGGGGCTGGTGAGGGGAATACCGGCTGGTGGGGGACTAATAGCTGGAGGGGGACTACGGCTGGTGGGGGGACTACCGGCTGGTGGGGAAAATTCTCTACAGGTAGGGAAGAACACCGGCTGCTGGGGAAACATTCCAAGTAGTGGGGGAAATATTTAGGCTGGTATGGGATAAATATCAGTGGAGGGAAGGAGTACTGTCTGGTGGGGTAGAAATAGTGGCTGGTAGGGAAAGAAACACAGACTGCTAGGAGAGATATACAGTCTGGTCGGGGGGAAATATCTACTGATGGGGAGAAAAATCAATATGTTTAGGGAAACTACCCTTTGGTGGGGAGAAAATACAAACTGATGGAAAAAAAAAGAGACAACAACGAGGAATATTAACCGTCGACTACAAGAGATTCAAACACCAAAAGAATGGTAAATAAAATACGTCTCAAAGGTGGGAAAAAAACGCATTTTATTGCTTAACCCGAGAGTCATGGAGACATATAGACGCCACATTGGCCTCAAACTTAACATTTTACCTTAAGTGAATTAGTAAGAGAATTGGCTCACAAAGTTTGGAGACTAAGGCGAGACGGATGAAGTGGGGTGGTATTGATGGTGACATGTGGATGGTGGAGGAGAGGTCGTGTGTGTGTGTGTGTGTGTGTGTGTGTGTGTGTGTGTGTGTGTGTGCGTGTGTGTGTGTGCGCGCGCGCGCGCGCGCGTGTGTGTGTGTGTGTGTGTGTGTGTGTGTGCGTGTGTGCGTGTGTGTGTGCGTGTGTGTCTGTGGACACTACAGGTGGTAGAAGAGGGGAAGTAAGCCTCTGATAATTTATGCTGTATGAAGGAGAGGGGAGGAACCTATCTCTCTCTCTCTCTCTCTCTCTCTCTCTCTCTCTCTCTCTCTCTCTCTCTCTCTCACTGCCCATATGCGTTTGTGTAGGGATATGTATTTGCATATGTGTATTCGGGTTGTATTTACGCTGGTGCAGTGTGCGCCACACAAGCAAACTCTCATGGTTCGATTCTCGAAGGAAGAGGAAGACTGAGCATCTTTATGCACACAAGATCTTGTACATTATTGGGTGTGCTTGGATCGAATAGCACCCCGTCAAGGTGGTAGAGAAACCCACATGCTGCTGAGTGGTTAAAATATATATGTACGTGTGTGTGTGTGTGTGTGTGTGTGTGTGTGTTTATGCGTCTACATAGGATAAAGCAAGAATATATTTAACACGCCTTCTCCTCCTTTAACTCATCGTCCTCCTCAACCTCTCCCCCTCCTCGTCCTACCGGGTCTTACAGGGGATCACTCACCATCCGTCTCTTGTGTGTGAGGTGCCACGTTGCTCTCTTTTGTCTGTCAGAAGTGTCTCTCTAAGTCTCTCTTCCTACACTCACTTTTCCTTATTATCGTTCACACTACGTAACCTTGTGTCTTCAAAGAGTATTTAGTTTTTTTTCCTTTTGTTGGATGATGACTGCAGTTTTCCCCACACACACACTACTACTACTACTACCATTAATACCACTACTACTACTTTGCTGTCACTCGGAATCAAGTATGACGATCATCCAGCTATGATACAATGATATGATTTATTAAGGATGTCACCTTCGTTGGACAGATTTAAGGTGACTAAAGAGTCCGATATGAGACCGGCAGGGTCGATCACAGATGTTGTACGTGTGGAGGGCTACATCTAGTGCGGAAGGGGCGTCGTCAGCGTCTTTCCAGCGTTGGCGCTTGTCTGCCTCAGTATGTAGTCGGGCTAACTTTTTCAGGTTTGTCTTAAGACCTTTTTAGTTGCCCACCAGCGTTACGTTTACTATTCGTTAGGTGACTGGGACGTAGCTGCTTTGGCAGTCTACTGTCGTCCATACGGGTAACATGGCCAGTCCAGCGTAGTTGTTCATGGATAATGGTTGCCTCGATGCTCCTACAGTTGGTGTTAGCGAGAATACTGGCATTTGTTCTCTTGTCTTCCCAGCGAACTCGGAGGATGGAACGTACATTACGTTGGTGAAAGTTTTCAAGTGCCTTGAGGTGCTTCCTGTATGAGACCCATGTCTTGCTGCCATATAGCAGAGTGGGGAGGACCAATGCTCAATATACGTGCAACTTTGTAGATAATTTCAGCTCCCTACAGCTGAAGACACGGTTACGGAGTCTGCTAAACGCTTGAAATACACATCTGATCAGATGTTGAATCTCTTCATCGATGTCTGCTGTGGTGGACAGATGGGAACCGAGATACTGACAGTGGGTAACATTAGAGAGGGCAGTACCGTTAAGCTGATGGATGGTGGAGGTGTGGCTAAAAGAGAATCTGAGTCTTATGTACATTCACCTCAAGGCCAAAGTATGCATATGCATCTGCGTAAGTGTTCAAGATCTTTTGTAGGTCGTGTTCAGTGTGAGCAACAAGGGTGAGCATATCCACATCGGTGTTTCGGTTAAGCAGCAAATGGTAGCGCTCTTTCCAGTGCTGATGGATGCCTTCTTCGTCTTTAGTTACAGAGTCGCCGTCGGATGCGCGGGTGGGGCTGTGCCACGGATGATTGGCCCATAAAATGTTTTTGTGGAATTAAAAAAATCGTGCATCTTGTATTGATGGGCAAAATTTTGCCTTTCACATGCTTTATTTTTAAACCAGTTGATCTTTAGTTTGGGAAGTTCGCGCTGGACCGCCTCTTTCTTCTTGCAGAAGGTATTAGCTTTGGTCCGAGACTGAGGGTTGCTTTGCCAGTCAGTTAAAATACCCTATTCAGCACTGGGATTTATGTTTGTTGTCGGGTTATTTATCAGCCCATGTTCGAGTTGCTCTCTGAAAGCATGTGCTACCGCTGGATCCTCCAGACGCCTTGTGTTAAATCCTCTTCTGGAGGCTTGTTGCCTTCGCCGTTTTGGGACGATGTGAAGTGAGAACTTGGCTCTAACGAGCCGATGATCAGTGTCACAGTGATCTGAGCCACGCATTGCTCGGGTGTTGAGGACACCTCGGCGATATCTGTCTCTGACAATGACGTAGTCATTGATATGCCAGTGTTTGGATCGTGGGTGTTGCAACGAACCCTTGAACTTGTCGGCCTACCTAAACAAGGTATTGGTGATAGTGAGGTTGTGTGCAGCACACTTGTTGAGGAGGAGTAGGCCGTTGGGATTACACTTGCCTAGTCCATTTGTCCCTATGGTTCCCTGCCAAATGTCAGTATCTCTGCCAACTCTGAAGTCACCAAGAAACACAACCTTATCTTCTCTGGGGATAGAGGTTAGCACTCTATCGAGGTCGGCGTAAATGGCCTCCTTGATGTCATCCTCTGCATCCAGTGTTGGGGCGTATACACTGATAAAGAAGGCATGACGTGAGTGATTGAGTGAGACTCAGTGCATCATAAGGAGCTCGTTTATCCCAACAGGCATTTCAATTAGCCTCTGTAGGATGCGTTGGCGGATGGCAAAGCCAACTCCATAAATGCGATTTCTCTCGGCATCAGGCTTACCCTTCCAGAAGAAGGCACTGTACAGCCTGACCCCGCTCTGTGAGTCAACCTTGTCTTGGAGCTGGGACTCACTAATGGCTGCTATGTCTATGTTATACCTAGCCAGCTCTTTTGCCACAAGAGCAGTTCTTCTTTCAGGACAAGCATTTGTGCCAGTATCCAGAAGAGTCCTGACAGTCTATGCAGTGACCATAAGATGTTGTATAGTTTGTTTTTGTTTGGATCTAGTATTATAATTTTGTTTTCGACCACATAAGGATGACCTTACTGGGTGCAGTTGCCCAGTCAGGTTGGTTCTTTAGGCAGGCTATGTTTAGGGCATCTTTTCTAGCCCCCTCCCCATGTCGGGTGAGCAGAGCGGCTCCTCGAAAGGGCAGCTCAGTTGCAAAGACATGACCGGATTGCACTGTTTCCTAGATCCCAGTGCATAAGCAACCATTTTATCTGTGCCTCCCATGTGCAGAGTTATGACTAGAGTCTCCGGGCAGTCCTCTCTGTCTGTCCCCATCCCTACTTGTCCGTTGCCACAGGACTTTTGGGGTATAAGCATTTGATGATGATGAGATGTATGATGAGCTGGATGATGGCTGCGCGTGAGTTTATTTATTTGGTGAGGCAGGAGTGTAGAATGCAAGCACACATCTTGGCTCTCCTTTTTCCAGATCCAGTGGTGCAGGTAGTTGTAACGACTGGGGAGAGGGAGAGTTGCAATGGACTGCCGATAGCCCAGTTTGTTGGCTTTCGCCATAGTAGCCTGTCCGTCATGCATTGTATTTGTCCGCCGGTGTTGTCGTCGGGTTCCCATGGTGGTCACCTCTTCCGCCGCTGGGGTCTTGTTGGAGCTCTGTAAGCGTGTCTACCTGATGCGGGGCTCCTCCGCAGATTTTTCGTTCGGGGTTTACTCCCGTAGCCTTATACCTACCAAGAGTAATCTTCAAGGCAACGGGGCATTGTTTGGTAAGGAAAGGACGTGTCCACATGCCAGTGGGCCCATGCGCCATCCCTCTGGGGCCCACTGTTACTCCGAGATCCTCTGTTTGTCTAGCCTAGGCCGACAAGGCACCCAATTACCTTGTGCTGCCACGAGGAGGCACAGCAGGAGTCTTGTTGTGGAAAAGGCTGTGTACTGGCAGGGGAAGACTTATGGAAGCTGCTTCCCTGTTCGCCACGAGGGCTAGCCAGCGGCGGCAGCTGAAGGCGAGAGACAGCAAGCAGTGCTTGCACCTTAACACTAACATAATGCTGCCACACTAGACGCATTACACCATCTTGTGCGCGCACACACACACACACCAGCACCTGTCTTCCTGTGCCAGTTTTCTCTCTTGGTTCAATTTCAACTTCAACCAAGATCTATTCCCCAGTGTTTATTCAATCGGACTCTAAATCAAATCAGGAGCAGACGAGGGGAGCAGAGCCGAATCTTAGTTTATGTTGGGTAGTATGTTGGTTGTGGTGTGGTGTGGTTGTGGTGTGGTGTGGTGTGGTGTGGTGTGGTGTGTGGTTGTGGACTGGTAGTGTGGTGATTGTATGATGTGGTAGAAGTAAAGTGGTAGTGTGTTTGTGTACTGATGGTGTGATGGTATGGTGTTGCAAGTGTAGAGGTGGGGTGGTGGTGTGTCCTCGCGCCTGTGTGTAATAATAATAATAATAATAATAATAATAATAATAATAATAATAATAATAATAATAATAATAATAATGATAACTAGCGGAATCGCCACCTTCCGGGCGGCTCTTTCGCTAGGCCACGGTAGGACGCCACCTTCCGGGAGGCTCCACATTGTCTCACTGTAGTGCATTAAGGTAGACCACATTTTTGGTTTTGCCATTAGCAGCAAGTATGTACAGATTTTTGCCAGTTCCCACTCTGGAACATCCAACATAGAACTGTCCATGAGAGAAGCAAGGAAACACCAGGTTTAGGCCAACCATCTTTAGGGACTGTCCCTGGCTTTTGTAGATGGTCATGGCAAAGCTCACTTTAACCGGGAACTAAAGTCGCTTGAACTCAAATGACAGGTCAGTGGTGATGAGAGGTATCCTTTTATAAAAACGTCCTCTCCTTTAGCTTTTCCTGTCAGTATTGTAGCTTCCAGTACATGTGGCATCATGTTCTTCACCACCAGTCTTGTGCCATTGCAGAGGATTGGTGGTTCAAGATTTCTTAAGAGCATTATAGGAGTTCCAATCTTGAGAGTGAGGTGGTGAGGAGGCATTCCAGCGGGCTCCAAAGAATTAAGGAATTCTGCAGGGTACTGGACTGCTTGGTCCTGGTCGATTACTGAATCAACAGATTTGAATGAGGTCTTACTGCATGGAAGCTGTCTGAGTAGAGTCATGTTGATTTCAGCCACTGTATCATTCTTTGGAGCCAGAATTGCAGTTCACGCATCCACTTGTGATCCTTGTAGTGGTGGATAATGTTTGGGTAGAACATATTAGTGAGCTCAGTTGAGGACTTTACGACATTTCCACATCCTTGAGGAATGATTATTTGTCCTTCTGAATCAACAGGGAAAGTTCCATTCCCAATCTGTAGTGGAAGGTTTGCAAACCGTCCAGCATCCTGATCTCCTTGCAGATGTTTGTGGATAGGGTGAGTGTCTGAACACTTCTCCAAAGGTATGTTGCCTTGAGGCCTGCATTCAGTTCATCAGCTGGAGTGCTTCGAGAAATGACAGGTAGGGTCTCGCGAAAGTCTCCAGCAATGACCATTGTAATGCCACCCATGAGCTGGTCATTTTCTCGTATGTCTTGCAAGGTCCTGTCCAGTGCTTCAAACGCTAACTTGTGAGACATAGTGCATTCATCCCAGACTATGAGGCTGCATTTTTCTAAGAGTTTTGCCTTTGCTGATCCTTTTTTGATGTTGCACACTGGATTCTCATTGTGAGCGAGGTTGAGAGGCAGTTTAAAATTTGAGTGTGCAGTACGTCCTCCTTCTAGTAGTGTTGCAGCAATGCCTGAGGATGCCACAGCAAGAGCAATTTTCCCCTGATGACGTACTTTGGCCAACAGAAGGTTGATCAGGAATGTTTTTCCTGTCCCGCCAGGTGCATCTAGAAAGATCATACCTCCTTGCAAGATCTGTTCATAAGCATTTGCTTGATCAGGCACCAGGTGAGGCTCATTTTCTTCAAGAAAATTCACCAGAACTTCAACTGAGTAGTCTGTCTTTCTGAGCAACTCCCTGTTTGCAACTACTGGTTCTGCTCGGTTTAGGGAAGGCAATCCAAAATCAGTCAGGTTTTTTCCGCATAGCTCCATCACTTTGTCTTCCAGCATGATCAGAGCCCTGTTGAACATGTCATCCATGAACTCAATCTCTTGACCAGGATGTTCTCTTCTTGCTTGATGAAGCAGATCGTCTGAAAGACTTTCTTGGTGGTTTTTCCAGAGCTGGCTTGGGTTGGAAAGTCCACAAGTAGCAATCATGATGGCAAACAGGTTCCTCATTCTCATTGGCGATTGAGTAGCTGCTGCCTCTTCTAATGTGTCATTCCAGTGACCATCATCTTCCAGTAGGCCAAGGAGATTGCACGCTTCCTGATAGGTTCTGCAGACTTGTTCATTCACTGTCTTGAGTGCTGCATATGATGTTGGGCCACGGATGTGGTGCAAAAGTAGTCTCAAACACTAGCATTCAAAGTTGTTGGGGTGAACCGTGTAGACACGTCCCAAATCATTGCCTGACTTTATCCCTGGATATCCTTCAATGGTACAGCAAAGTATATTTTTTTAGCATTAAACTGTTATTATTTTATTGTCTAATCATCACTACATATAACACCACCCATCATCACTACATATAACATCATCCATCATCACTGCATATAACACCCTACATCATCACTACATACAACACCATCCATCATCACTACATATAACACCATCCATCATCACTACATATAACACCATACATCATCACTACATATAACACCATCCATCATCACTACATATAACATCATCCATCATCACTACATATAACACCATCCATCATCACTATATATAACATCATCCATCATCACTACAGATCGGTAAAGTAGTTTCCGAGATTCTCGTGCGGACACACACAACACACACACACACACACACACACACAGACATACTTCTTTGTTTTATTTATATAGATGATGATGATGATACAAACTAATAACTGGTATCAAACTTGTATGCCAACAATCACGTGGCACCTTTATTACAATACCAATAAACGTTATAATGCACGCAGACATACAGTCGTGTTGTGAGGCTGTAAGTTGATACAGTTCGTTGTTAGGGTCAGGAGAGGCTGACAGGAATGTTAGGGTCAGGAGATGTTGACGGGATTGTTGAATTGTTGATCCCTTGAGACAATCAGTCCTTCGTCTCAGCCGGAGTGACAAGTGCAAAGGGTGTGAGATGCTTCCGTAAGTGAGACAGATGTTAGTGTCTAGGGCTGGCCAGCACTGCTCTACCAGGTTTAAGGCGCTGATTTGTATAGCGTTTGTCTAGTGAGTTTAAGATCTAGAGAGCACATTTCCTAGAATGATCCTACATTCAGTACACACTTCTCTATTTTTGTTTTATTTACTTGGCTTACCTATGAGTCTTGAGTGTCATAATTATAGGTGCATAGAAGCAGGTTATTCCCACTGTGACCGTGGTAGATGATGAGCATTGTTTTAGCTGCCTCACTGCTAATATGTTGAATATGTTCAGCTGAGTTAGGTGCTGAGGTGATATGTGTCCCTGACAGTGTACCTTAACATGGTAAATCGTGGCCAGAGGGTAAAATGGGTGCCCGGTGAAAGTTTGAACGCTCGTGCTTGGCTAGGGCGCCACCACCGCCCGGCTGACAGCGTACAGCGACAAAATGGTTAATTAGTGCCTTCCTAAAGAAACCATCGACATGGGACCAGGTTTGTTCCACTCTACGAATTTTTTGCGATTTTTCCACCAAGTTTGATGAAAAACGATTGCGCCGTTTCGACTGCCCAGAACAGACACACACACAAACAGACCACGCCTAGTCCTATAGTATAATAGATTCTGGTGAAATAGACTTGAATAATTAAGTCATCCCGAGTTGACATGTACAAAATTTTTCTCAACAAAGATGTTATCAAGAATTTGTACATTTTTTACTTGGAAACATTAAAGGCTCAGTTTCTCAGACGAACTGTTGATTGTTGTGGTGTATAATTTTGTCTCTCCTGTGTGCCATTGTGTGTGGGGGGGGGGTTGTAACTAGCCATGGTTGTGAGGTACGTGATAGTGTCAGTGGGTTAGCACGCAATACTAGTGACAGTGGCAGTGTGATGGTGGCACTGGTGATGGCTGATATATATATATTACTGGTGGTAGTTATGTCACTCATACTGTTTGCTCAATGGGGCTGATATTGCCTCTTGTTCGTCCTAACTATTTCTGAGTCATGTTTAGTGGTGTTCATTTTGTTATATATTACATTATTGAAGACTCGCCTTCTGTTCTTATCTGTTACTCACGAAGTGCTATCGTTGTGACTCAAACTAACGATAATGCATTTGAAAAAGGAGTTAGAATTAACAACTGGGCATCCACTCTACAAACTGAATTAGTTGCCAGACTCACAGCTATCAAATTTATTGAAACTACTGTCACTGACACTCTCATCGTCACTGATTTTCCATCCTCATTACTTGCACTTGACACTCTCAACTCAAGTTGTCATGCTCTTGTCTCTGAAGCCAGACACAAATATGTGCTCCTTGTTGTCCGGGGTGTCAAGGTCAAACTGTTGTGGCTCCCCTCTCACATAGGCCTCAAAGAACATGACAGAGTTGATGCCCTCGCCAAACTCGCGTCTAACAAAGACACTGTTGAATACAATCTGGGCTTGTCAAAAAGAACCCTTAAAACTGTAATTAGGAAGGAACTTATTGATGAATTTGACGCAAGCAGACAAGTGCAAACAGGCACTCGTCGATCCATAGTTTACCATGATGAGATGTATCAAGTGAAACATGTATATGGAGCAAGTAACAAGATCACTAGATTACAAGATGTTGTAACCACTAGATTAAGGTTAGGATATAAGTACCTTTGGCAGTATGTTCCTCAAGCAGATGTAAACAAGACTAAATGTAAAGTGCGTGCCCAGACATATGGCCACTAGGGGGCAGTGAAATTTTGCTCAAAGCTGCACTCTTCAGGCATTGTTCCTTATACATATCTAAGACTCCATGCCAAATTTGAAGCTGATATGTCGAGATTTAGTCTGCCGCATTTTCTACTGAAATTTTTAAATTTACCTACAGTACTAGCCAAACAGCCGCTGTGGCGGTGCAATGTTCTGTTCAGTGTTTATCAACTTTTTTTTCATATCTCTTATTTCATTTAAGTTGTCTTGTTGCAGATGAGTATGGTGCTATGTCTATATTGATTATCAGCCTTTTCTCATTTCATTTCTCAATGTTGTGTTACTGTACTGTAATGTAGGGGAGACCTGGGTAAGTTGGCGCACTTGAAATTATCCAAATAGTTACCGTTAAGCAGTTCACACCACAGGATCACCACGTGCTTCCTCAGTCACCCATAAGCAGTCATTCTGAGACGCCGCACGTCTTGATCCAAGGGCTCTGACAGACACCAGTTCACAGAACCGGACAAGACTCCCTACACTGGCTGCCGCTTGTGACCGATACTTGATTAGTGATTATGCTGGAGCTGCCATTGCTACTGCCACCTTAACTGACTATGGCATTATCACAAAGGGTGACAAGAGTCAGGTTATTGGACCACATAAGCTGCGGGATGCGAGACAAAAATACCGATTTAAGAGGCAAGAAATTGAGATGGCTAGTTTAGATAATTTGACGTCACTCTATTTTGATGGTAAGAAGACCGCCACTCGTGTGATGATAAAGAATGAGAAGACCGAGAAATGGAGTTCCAGGATAATGGTGAAAGATCATTATGTCATCATGGTTGAGCCTGGCAATGAATATCTCACACATGTGACTCCCAAGACTGGACACGGAAAGCAGATTGCCAAAACTATTCACGAGTTTCTGGTGGAGAAAAATCTAACCCAGCAGCCCATTGTGTGTGTTGGTTGTGATGGAACCAATGTAAATGTAGGATCAGAAAATGGAGTCATTCATCATCTTGAAATGTTACTTGGTCACCTGCTCCATTATTTCATATGTCAGCTTCACGGAAATGAGCTGCCTTTCCGCGCAGTTTTTTATCACTATGATGGTAAACCAAGTGGTCCTGAGCATTGGCGTGGTCCCATTGGAAAGCAGATCAAGGAGTCTTTGTCTGAGCTTCCAGTTGTCGCCTTCCAGCCAGTCAGTTTCCCTGATTTCCCTGTGTTTAATGATGAAGTGGAGAAAGATCTGTCCTGGGATCAGAAATACCTGTATAGGATTTGTAAAGAAGTTATCACAGGTGTTGTTGAAGATGACTTGGCTGCTATTGAGCCAGGTCCTCCCTGTGTGTCAAGGTGGAACACCTTATGGAGTAGAATCCTCAGGCTGTATGTAGCAACATCAAGACCCAGCCATGAATTGAAAAGAATTGTCATTACAATAATAAAGTTCAGTGCTCTAATGTGGTTTTACATCAAGATACACCCTTACGTAACACACGGCTCAAGGAACGTATTCCAGTCCCTGCTATATATGAAACACCTGAATAGTGAGGAGGAGACGATAGTGAAGAAGGCTGTCCAGAGAAATGCATACTTCGCCCACACAGATCAACTTCTTCTTGGTATGTGTGCAGATGAGGACATGACTGTTAGAGAAAAAGCTTTCTCAATGATAAGAAAAATTAGAGAGGAGAATCAGCAAAAGGAAGAATGCACTGGCAGATCTGAAGAGGAGGAGGAAGATTCTGATGCTGCTGTTGACGAGAATTTGTTAAACTATACTGATGAGGAGGGTAAAGATGGAGATGGGAATGAGGATGTGCCTCCTGTAGTCAACATGAGAAAGGTGGTGACTCCGAAACTAAAGTGGCAAGCAAAAAACTATCATTCCATGATTAACTGGAGGAATGAACTCAAGACTGAGCCTCCTTACATTGCTTCTCTGTCAAATCTACAGGTTAATGACATTCTTGAGACACCATTAGTGGTGCCCAAGTGGCCAAACAGCACTCAGGCGGTCGAGAGAGGCATAAAAGTGATGACTGAAGCTTGCACTGAAGTGACGGGATACGAATCGAGAGATGGATATATTAGGCAAAGATTATTGTCTAGGAAAATGATGCCAAGGTTCCGCACAAAAAAGAATTTCAATATGAACTTGTAATGATTTTCTATACGGTGTACCTGAAAAATAACATGTGAATTAAATCGATGTCACCCATGTAAAATTTATCATTATCCTGGAAAACATTAAATGACCCCTAATTTTTGGTATACACTAAAAGTTGACAAAAGTCGTTCGCGATGCGGCAGGGTAAGTATGCATGAAATGGCATGAAATTTTGCACAGGTGTTTGTTACAGCCATACAAACGATGCCTGAAAAGTGCAGCCTGCAACTCAAATAAAAGTGTTTTTTCCCTGCCCCCTAATGGCCACACACTTGAACACTGTGTGAAGATAGAACCTTTTAGGGACAGGTCCAAGCACACTGTGTGTAAAATGGCACAACACTTTATCTCTAATGGCAAGATAGCCGACATATTAAGATGTATCCACTTTTTTGCACTTCATAGCTATATCAATTCCTATGTATGGAACCAAGCACACAATGTGCTTGAATACCTCTCACGCAGTTGTGAATAAGTTACCCTTGATGTAAACAACTAAACAAAGAATTTATTTGAAATACTGTGTACCATTCAGTGCCATAATATCCTGACCGCGGGGGTTAGTTATTCTGACCCTTTGTCGACCCTACTCTGTAATCCTTTTGTGCTACCGCTCACAGGATGAGCATGGGGTGCACAATAAACTAGCCGCTGTGAATGGCATAAAACAAAATAAAACAAAATTACTCACGCTCTTGGCGCTGTTGTAGATTATTGCTATTGCCAGTAAGTTATGTTGTTACTGTTGCAGAGAATCGTGGTGTAGTCAGGAATCTCTCCCCCTCTGTACTTCCTCTTTCTTCCTGTCGTTGTCTCTTCTTTCTCCCATCTTTCATCATTTCCAACTATCTCCTCTTCGTTTAATGTTGATATAAATATACGCGTCTCTCTCTCTCTCTCTCTCTCTCTCTCTCTCTCTCTCTCTCTCTCTCTCTCTCTCTCTCTCTCTCTCTCACCGAAAAGCCACCCATTACTATTCCAAAGTAATTTTCATATGATGAATTAACCCCTCGGGTCGATAGCCAACTGAGCCAATAGTCCGTATATCAAGATTTTATTTGCTATTAGGGACGTCTGTTTGCCCGTCCCACACTCTGGCAAGGTACCTCTCGCCTCGACCCACCCACTAAACCACGGGTCCTATTGTCAATTAATCTGTTTTTGTTTGGAAGATGTCCAAGGGGGAAGGGTGAGGGGTAGTGTGGGGAGGGTGGATGGGTGTGGGAAGAGAGGCAGTTAAGGTGTATTAGTGGGTGGGGAGATGTCGTCCATGGGGGAGAAAAGGGTGAGGGTAAAAGGGTATTGGGAGACGGCTAAGGGATGTATAGGGATGGAGGCTGGGGGCGAGGCGATAAGGGGTGTATGGGAAGGGGAGAAAGGGTGGAAGGGAAAGAGGATATTAGTGTGGTGAGGTAACTAAGTATATTAGTGGGATGTGAGATCGGGTCGCTCGGCTGCGAGACCCAACTCGTTGTTTACTTTTTGTGTTGCCTGTCGTTTCGAGGTGTTGTTTAGGTGAGATTTTTTTTTAGTCTCTTCTACCTCTACCATTTCCTCCCTTCAACATCGTCTCCCACCAGTCGCTCATGAGCTCTTATCTTAGGTAATTTATTTTATTTCAAGATATGAGAACGTCGGTCACTGATGCATTTATGTTGCTGTACAAAACTGTGATCACCTGAAGATTAGGTCTCACAACTTATTTCACCTCATGATTAAACAAACACCCTAACATTACCTCTGGGTTAGGTTAGGTTAGGTTAGGTTAGGTTAGGTTAGGTGGGTATAAGAGCGTTTAATCACGAGGAGAAATAAGCTTGGCTGCCTAATCATCAAGTGATCCCAAAGCTAGAGTCTTACATATTTGTAACTCATAACCACAGCGAAAGTAAAGATAGTCAAACGTGTCAGACTAAATCACCTAACTTAAGTCACTAAGATAAACACTCAAAGATTCATAAGTTACTTCTAACTAACTTAAGATAAAACGAAATCCTCAAGTTATAACAGTTTTAGTGAAATTCTAAAACCTCGTTTGTTTCCAACTTTGAATCGTTGTTGTGTGAAGTAAGTTACACGTGTTACGAAGACACTATTAAGGGCAAAACATAACGTAAGTACCTTTGAGAATCTCGGGTCTATGTGAGCATCAATTATGAAGACAAGTCACTTAGTCTCCCTGTGTCTGGCAACGACATATTCTGGTCCATTATGGGGATTCTTGTTGATCTGGTCGTAATGTTTTGGGTCGATGGCATGTTTGTTTTAGTCTGTTTATTTAGGGTTTAGGGAAATGAGTTTCAAGTGGTGTGTTAGTTTACATCGTGTGTGGTTAGTACACACACACACACACACACACACACACACACACACACACACACACACCTCTGTGAGTATATAAGATGAACAGAACGAAATTATACTAATAAATCTGGACAGCTAAATAGTTAAATGTTTACAATTAATCCCTGACGCCATTCACAGATTAACAAACCTCAACAACACCTCCTACAAAAACAAACAAATATACAAAAAACAAACAAACAAACAAACAAACAAACAAACAACCAAACAAACACACAAACAAGTCTTTAATCACAACACCAACCTGTGAGAAAATAAACAAGACTCAACTAGCTCGGTATAGGGTGTCTATTATGGGTTGTGGTAGGGAGAGGGAAAATTGGTTACGGTGATAGAGGTGTGAGGGACGGGGAAGAAGGGAGGGAGGGAGGGAGGGAGATTTCAGTTCTCTCATTCTTTCTCTCTTTCCCTTTATTTTCTTTCTCTTTATAAATGAGTTTGTCTATTTTTCCCCCTCTCTCTCTCTCTCTCTCTCTCTCTCTCTCTCTCTCTCTCTCTCTCTCTCTCTCTCTCTCTCTCTCTCGCGGGTACTGACGCGGTCTAGGTGGAGAGGATCAAGAGAGAGTTTATGAAATTAGCGCAAACTGACCATATTGTTGACACGTCCTGAAGGGTGAGGTGGGAGGGAGAGGGATTGAGTGGGAGAAAGGGAGAGGGACAGAATGGGAAAGAGGGACTGAAGGGGAGACGGAAGCAGGGGAGGAGGGGTTGAGTGGGAGAGATAGAGAGATAGAGGAACTGGCTGGGAGAAGAATAATGGAGAATAACAGAGAGAAATTAAAGAGTAAGACAGATGGAGAGATGGTTGGACATACACACACACACACACACACACACACACACACACACACACACACAACAGAAGATACTGACCTAAAACAACGTTCCCTTTACTCCTATTGACCATGTTATCCCACTGAGAGGTTATCAACACATCACCTGGCCTCACTGATCATATTCACAACATAACTAAGAAAATAGGTACAGATAAATAATTATCTACTTTAGTGCACAGTAGAGTGTTCTCATGTGCTACATAAACTACGTCGTATATGTGTTATAATAGGTTACAGTGTTGTAGAGTTTTGGTCTTATATAGCACTCAAAGGTCATTAGTACAGTAATACAAAAAAGTCAGGGAAGTATTTGAGTTATATCTGTGTTAAGGCTTTATGTGAGTCTTGAGAGGGACATTCCTGGACTGGGTTGGGGATGACTTATGTCACTTCATCCCTTTGAGATGTATTTTTTTTTCTCAATAAACGTATCAATAAAAAATCACAGAGGTTACAGGCGTGTCAACTAAACCTGGACCATAACACCTTCTGTTGCTCAATACACGACTTTCATAACTTCTGCTCTCACTCAGATGCATGACTTAACACTACAGTTGACTGCCAAAGCAGCTACTTTACAGTCACCTAACGAATAGTAAACGTAACGCAGACGGGCAACTGAAAAGGTATAAGGATAGTCTTAAGACAAACCTGAAAAAGTGCCAAATCAACCCCCTCACCTGGGAGACGAGCACTCCACATCGTAACGCTTGGAGGAGCACCACACGAGACGGTGTCAATGTTTTCGAGTTAGCCCGACTGCAAACCGAGGCAGATAAGCGCCAACGCCGGAAAGGCGCTGCCACTGCCCCTCCCGCAGTAGATAGAGCCCTCTACATGTGCAACGAATGTGAACAACGCTGCCAGTCCCGTATCGGTCTCTTTAGTCGCCTCAGAGCTCACCAACGAAGGTGACATCTTAAATAACTCATATCATTGTATCAT
Source organism: Homarus gammarus (assembly GCA_958450375.1). Lineage (NCBI taxonomy): Eukaryota > Metazoa > Arthropoda > Malacostraca > Decapoda > Nephropidae > Homarus > Homarus gammarus. The sequence continues at coordinate 2,276,797 of CAUDMG010003804.1, forward strand.
AGCTGGATGGTCGCCATACTCGATTCCGATTGACAGCAAAGTAGTAGTAAAGTATATGGTCAGGGCGTGTGTATATGTGTTTATATAAGTTTAAATTTGCATATATTGTCTTGTACTGCACTGTGTGATGTAAAATCCAATATTACTACTACTACTAATACTAATACTTTTTTATACGTGGCCTCCAGCCTCCCCCAATAGCCACACCTTCGCCGCCATTTTATTGCCTTAATATTAAATATCCTAGCTGTGTTGAATTAGTTGAGCTGCAGATCTTTGCGGCATTCAGTGAGTACTAGTACTGCAAGAAATAATAATAATAATAATAATAATAATAATAATAATAATAATAATAATAACGAAGAAGTAATAGTAGTATTAATACACACACACACACACACACACACACACACACACACACACACACACACACACACACACACACATACACACACACACCTCTGCTCCCCTTAACCAGAGTGTCAACAATGTAAATTAAGTTTCTGGCACTGCTGACCCCGGCTGGCACTCCTGAGTCCAGCCAATTAACCTCTACCTTGTTACTGCCAACCATCCCACCCCCCCCCCTCTCTCTCTCTCTCTCTCTCTCTCTCTCTCTCTCTCTCTCTCTCTCTCTCCGCCCTCTCCTTTTCCCATCCAACCCCATTCTTCCTTCTACTCCTCTCCCTCCTTTCTCCTACCCCTCCGTCTCCTCATTTCCTCACCTATAGGTTCTCCTCTCTCACTTCCTTCCCCTCTCATCACTTTCTCTCCTCTCTCACTCCCTTCCCCTCTCATCACTTTCTCTCCTCTCTCACTCCCTTCCCCTCTCATCACTTTCTCTCCTCTCTCAACTCTCCCTTCCCCTCTCATCACTTTCTCTCCTCTCCCAACTCTCCCTTCCCCTCTCATCAGTTTCTCTCCTCTCTCACTCCCTTCCCCTCTCATCAGTTTCTCTCCTCTCTCACTCCCATCCCCTCTCATCACTTTCTCTCCTCTCTCACTCCCTTCCCCTCTCATCACTTTCTCTCCTCTCTCACTCCCATCCCCTCTCATCACTTTCTCTCCTCTCTCACTCCCTTCCCCTCTCATCACTTTCTCTCCTCTCTCACTCCCATCCCCTCTCATCACTTTCTCTCCTCTCTCACTCCCTTCCCCTCTCATCAGTTTCTCTCCTCTCTCACTCCCTTCCCCTCTCATCAGTTTCTCTCCTCTCTCACTCCCATCCCCTCTCATCACTTTCTCTCCTCTCTCACTCCCTTCCCCTCTCATCACTTTCTCTCCTCTCTCACTCCCATCCCCTCTCATCACTTTCTCTCCTCTCTCACTCCCATCCCCTCTCATCACTTTCTCTCCTCTCTCACTCCCATCCCCTCTCATCACTTTCTCTCCTCTCTCACTCCCTTCCCCTCTCATCAGTTTCTCTCCTCTCTCACTCCCATCCCCTCTCATCACTTTCTCTCCTCTCTCACTCCCTTCCCCTCTCATCACTTTCTCTCCTCTCTCACTCCCTTCCCCTCTCATCACTTTCTCTCCTCTCTCACTCCCTTCCCCTCTCATCACTTTCTCTCCTCTCTCACTCCCTTCCCCTCTCATCACTTTCTCTCCTCTCTCAACTCTTCTTTCCCCTCTCATCACTTTCTCTCCTCTCTCACTCCCTTCCCCTCTCATCATTTTCTCTCCTCTCTCACTCCCTTCCCCTCTCATCACTTTCTCTCCTCTCTCAACTCTCCCTTCCCCTCTCATCAGTTTCTCTCCTCTCTCACTCCCTTCCCCTCTCATCAGTTTCTCTCCTCTCTCACTCCCTTCCCCTCTCATCACTTTCTCTCCTCTCTCAACTCTCCCTTCCCCTCTCATCAGTTTCTCTCCTCTCTCACTCCCTTCCCCTCTCATCAGTTTCTCTCCTCTCTCACTCCCTTCCCCTCTCATCATTTTCTCTCCTCTCTCACTCCCTTCCCCTCTCATCACTTTCTCTCCTCTCTCAACTCTCCCTTCCCCTCTCATCACTTTCTCTCCTCTCTCACTCCCTTCCCCTCTCATCACTTTCTCTCCTCTCTCAACTCTTCTTTCCCCTCTCATCACTTTCTCTCCTCTCTCACTCCCTTCCCCTCTCATCATTTTCTCTCCTCTCTCACTCCCTTCCCCTCTCATCACTTTCTCTCCTCTCTCAACTCTCCCTTCCCCTCTCATCAGTTTCTCTCCTCTCTCACTCCCTTCCCCTCTCATCAGTTTCTCTCCTCTCTCACTTCCTTCCCCTCTCATCACTTTCTCTCCTCTCTCAACTCTCCCTTCCCCTCTCATCAGTTTCTCTCCTCTCTCACTCCCTTCCCCTCTCATCAGTTTCTCTCCTCTCTCACTCCCTTCCCCTCTCATCATTTTCTCTCCTCTCTCACTCCCTTCCCCTCTCATCACTTTCTCTCCTCTCTCAACTCTCCCTTCCCCTCTCATCAGTTTCTCTCCTCATTCACTCCCTTCCCCTCTCATCAGTTTCTCTCCTCTCTCACTCCCTTCCCCTCTCATCACTTTCTCTCCTCTCTCAACTCTCCCTTCCCCTCTCATCAGTTTCTCTCCTCTCTCACTCCCTTCCCCTCTCATCACTTTCTCTCCTCTCTCACTCCCTTCCCCTCTCATCAGTTTCTCTCCTCTCTCAACTCTTCCTTCCCCTCTCATCACTTTCTCTCCTCTCTCAACTCTTCCTTCCCCTCTCATCACTTTCTCTCCTCTCTCACTCCCTTCCCCTCATCAGTTTCTCTCCTCTCTCAACTCTTCCTTCCCCTCTCATCACTTTCTCTCCTCTCTCAACTCTTCCTTCCCCTCTCATCACTTTCTCTCCTCTCTCACTCCCTTCCCCTCTCATCACTTTCTCTCCTCTCTCAACTCTTCTTTCCCCTCTCATCACTTTCTCTCCTCTCTCACTCCCTTCCCCTCTCATCATTTTCTCTCCTCTCTCACTCCCTTCCCCTCTCATCACTTTCTCTCCTCTCTCAACTCTCCCTTCCCCTCTCATCAGTTTCTCTCCTCTCTCACTCCCTTCCCCTCTCATCAGTTTCTCTCCTCTCTCACTCCCTTCCCCTCTCATCAGTTTCTCTCCTCTCTCACTCCCTTCCCCTCATCAGTTTCTCTCCTCTCTCACTCCCTTCCCCTCTCATCACTTTCTCTCCTCTCTCACTCCCTTCCCCTCTCATCAGTTTCTCTCCTCTCTCACTCCCTTCCCCTCTCATCACTTTCTCTCCTCTCTCACTCCCTTCCCCTCTCATCACTTTTCCCTTCCCCCTTCATACGTCTCCCCCCCCCCCTCTCCTCACCTACCCCTTTGGACCTGGTATACGGGTAAAGAAAGGATGCTTAAGGAAGAAGGAATAAGATAGGATGTAAGGAGGAAAGGAGAAAGATGAGAGAGGATAGAGAGAAGGAAGGAAGGAGAAAGATGAGAGAGGATAGAGAGAAGGAAGGAAGGAGAAAGATGAGAGAGGATAGAGATAAGGAGGGAAGGAGAAAGATGAGAGAGGATAGAGAGAAGGAAGGAAGGAGAAAGATGAGAGAGGATAGGGAGAAGGAAGGAAGGAGAAAGATGAGAGAGGATAGAGAGAAGGAGGGAAGAAGAAAGAGGGGGGATGAGAAATGGTTATAACAGTAAAAATAATAAAGAAATAACAGGTAATAAAATAAAGAAGTAGAAAGGGAAGAGTGAAAAGGAGAAGAGATAAGGAATATAGAGGATAAGGTGAAGAAAAAAAGGCGAGGAGAATGGTGGAGGGAGGATAATGAGATAAAAAGACAGAGAGAAAAAGAGACAGTGAAGTAAGAGATTCAGAAGAGGTGAGAAAAAGAAAGAAAATTAGTGAATAAGGGCGAGAAAAAAAAGTGAAAATAGGAAAAGAGAAAAGTGAATAATACGAATCTTAGAGAGAGAGAAAAAAGAGAAAATAAAGAATCAAAGAGAAGGAGAGAAAGAAACAGAGAAAGAGATTGTCAGTGAGAGAGAGAGAGAGAGAGAGAGAGAGAGAGAGAGAGAGAGAGAGTGGAAGTGAGAGGCAGGCTGGTCACGGTATCATTGATTGAGAGAGAGTGAGATAGCTCGCGAGTGGTGAGAGGGGGAGGAGAAATAGGGAGAGTAACAATGGGCCTGTGGAGGAGGAAGGTAGAGATGAAGATAAGGGAGAGAAGAAGAGGAGAAGACGAAGGGAAGACGGAAAGTGAGAAATAGAGAGAAAATGACAGGGGAGGGGTGAGTGTGAGGAAGAACAGACAAAGAGAGAGTAAGAAGATAAGAAGAGAGGAAGAATGTGGGGAGAAGGAATGAAAGTATGAAGTTGTAAAGTAAAGTAGAGAAATGGTAAGGAAAACAAGAGAGAGGTTAGGGGGAGAGGGAGCAGAAAAAGAAGAAATGGTAAGAGAGAAGAGAAGAGGAGAGGAGAGCTTTAAGATAAACAAAAAAATAAATAGATCACCTCCTGACCTCTCACCCCCCTCCTCACCCCCTCCTCACCCTCCCCTCCCCCACAAAAATATAGAATGAAAAAAGTGTTGCCACATAAGAAGGCCATGGAGCCTTCCGTCTTGCAGTAGGACAGGTACACACACGGGTATGGCAACACTGCACCAGGCCTTGACGGGAAGCAAGATGGATCTGGCTACAATATGTAAACAGAAGGAGACAGACATGTAAATAAGAGAGAGAGAGAGAGAGAGAGAGAGAGAGAGAGAGAGAGAGAGCATCCCCATTCAGTCTCAGTGCTCTAGTGTAAGAAAGAACAACATCTTCACGTAAATAACAGCATATGTGTCACCATATACATATTAATCTCCATTAAGTTGTATCAATAAGTATAAAAACATTATTCCTCTTTGACTAAAATATCCTTTTCTTTATAAACAGTGAGACTATTTCAACGCTCAATTACACAGTCATTATAGAGTATAAGTTAATGGCCTCATTTATCGTAGCTCAGGCTTACTGTAAGTCTAGTTTCCTTGTGGTATTTTATTAGATAAAACAAATTTTATCATATATAACCAATTTCCATAAAGTTACAGCACTATAGTTAACAGTGTATATTATATTATATATAATCCCTGGCCCAGGCGGCTAAACAGTACACAAGATACAGCACTATAGTTAACAGTATATATTATATTATATATAATCCCTGGTCCAGGCGGCTAAACAGTACACAAGTTACAGCACTATAGTTAACAGTATATATTATATTATATAATCCCTGGCCCAGGCGGCTAAACAGTACACAAGTTACAGCACTATAGTTAACAGTATATATTATATTATATAATCCCTGGCCCAGGCGGCTAAGCAGTTCACATTATAATACACAATACGTGTCAGACATTTGGCAGCTCGTGCTTATTAACCTTAAATATTTCTGCACACTATGCAAATTTTACCGTTTATAAATACCACTTTAACTGTGCCTCACACAATGGCGTTACCTTTATAATGACTTCATTAAGCGTGTAAATTGTGGAGTTATTGCAAGCTGTTGCCTATATATTGTGATATTTTTAGCACCTTTTTTTCTTGCCTAGACTGACTTATGAGTATTATACATGATTGTTTTTCCACACACTCACGTGCGCGCGTGTGTGTGTGTGTGTGTATGTGTGTGTGTGTACACACACAAAGGGTGGTGAATTGCGTCTAGTGTGGCAGCAGTGTGTTAGTATTAAGGTGCAAGCACTACTTGCTCCCTCTCGCTTTCAACTACCGCCTCTGGCTAGCCTTCGTGGCAAACAGGAAAGCAACTTGCATAAGTCTTCCCCTGCCAGTACACAGCCTCCTCACCATCAAGACTCCGGCTGTGCCTCCTCGTGGCAACACACGGTAACTGGGTGCCTCGTGGGTCCAGGCTAGATTAGCAGGGGATCTCGGCGTAGCAGTGGGCCCCAGAGGGACGGCGCATAGGCCCAATGGCATGTGAACACATCCTGGCGCCTACCAACCATCGCCCCACTGCCTTGCGGATTAATCTTGGCAGGTATAAGGTTACTGGAGTAAACCCCGAACGAAAAATCTGCGGTGGAGCCCCGCATCAGGCAGACATGCTTACAGAGCTCCAACAAGACCCCAACGGCAGTGTAGGCGGAAAAGGTGACCACCATGGAAACCCAACGACTACACCGTCGGACGAAGGCAATGCCTGATGGACAGGCTACTTAGGCGAAGCCCAACAAACTGGGCTATCGGCAGTCCATTACAACTCTCCCTCTCCCCACTTGCACCACTGGATCAGGAAAAGGGAGAGCCAAGATGTGTGGTTGCAGCCTGCACTCCTGTCTCACCACATAAATCAACTCATGCGCAGCCATCACCCAGCTCATCATACCTCTCATCATCATCAAAACCCCTATACCCTCAAAAAAGTACTATGGCAATGGACAAGTGTCGACGGGGACAGGCAGAGATGACTGCCGGGAGTCTCTAGTCACAACTCTGCACATGGGCGGCCCTTCCGAGGAACCACTTTGCTCACCCCACATGGGGAGGGGGGCTAGAAAAGGTGCCCTAAACATAGCCTGCCTAAAGACCCAACATGACTGGGCAACCGCACCCATTAAGGTCATCCTTATGCTGTCAAAAACACAATCAAAAAGCACAGATCCAAACGATAACAAACCATACAACCTCTTATGGTCGCTTCATGGAATGTCAGAACCCTTTTGGATACTGGCACAAATGAGCATCCTGAAAGAAGACCTGCCCTTGTGGCAAAAGAGCTGGCTAGGTACAACATCGACATAGCAGCCATCAGTGAGTCCCGGCTCCCAAATGAGGGCCAACTCACAGAACGGGGCTCTGGCTACACCTTCTTCTGGAAGGGTAAGCCTGCTGCGGAGATAAACTGCATTTATGGAGTTGGCTTTGCCATCCGCCAACGCATCCTACACAGGCTAACTGAAATGCCTATTGGGATCAACGAGCGCCTCATGATGCTTCGAGTCCCACTGAATCACTCACGTCATGCCTTCTTCATCAGTTCATATGCCCCAACACTGGATGCAGGAATGACATCAAGGAGGCCTCTTATGCCGACTTCGACAGAGTGCTAACCTCTATCCCCAAAGAAGACAAGTTTGTGCTCCTTGGCGACTTCAATGCCAGAGTTGGCAGAGATGTTAATATTTGGCAGGGAACCATAGGGAGAAATAGACTAGGCAAGTGTAATCCCAATGGCCTACTCTTCCTCAGCAAGTGTTCTGCTCACAACCTCACTATCAACAATACCTTTTTTATGCAAGCCGACAAGTTCAAGGGTTTGTGGCAACACCCACTATCCAAACACTGGCATCTCATTGACTACATCATTGTCAGAGAAAGAGATCGCCGAGATGTCGTCATCAGCCTTGCCATGCGTGGCTCAGACCACCGTGACACCAATCATCGACTTGTCAGGTACGCGCTCTCGCTTCACGTCGCCCCAAAACGGCGAAGGCAGCAAGCCTCTAGAAAAGGTTTTAATACTAAGCACTTGGAGGATCCATCGGTAATACATGCTTTCAGAGAGCAGCTCGAACATGGGCTTATAAACAACCCAACAGCAAACAACGTGAATTCCAGTGCCAAATGGCGTGCTCTTAATACTGTTATTACAAAATCCTGTGACAACTACCGAGGGATCTCGCTGCTCTCCGTAGCTGGCAAGATTATCACCTGCGTCCTCCAAAACAAACTTCTTCCTGAGGCGCAAAACTTCCTCCCTGAATCTCACTGTGGTTTTAGACCATCACGTGGCACCACTGACATGATCTTTGTTGCCTGCCAGATACAGGAAAAGTGCAGAGAACAGAGTCGTGATCTGCACATGGCTTTCATCGACCTAACCAAGGCCTTCGACTCGGTCAAAAGGGAAGCCCTCCGGTGGACTCTCACCTGTTTTGGCTGCCCACTAAAATTCATCACCATTGTGAGGCAACTTCACGATGTCATGAACGGCAGTGTCCTGCACAGCGGCACCCAGTCAGAGTTCTTCCCCGTCCAAACAGGGGTAAGATAATGGTGTGTACTGACACCAACCCTCTTTCCCATCTTCTTGGCTGCCTTCCTTACTCGTGCCAGTGCCAATTTAGGAAGCGGGGGTGAACATCGAGTACCGGGTAAAGGGGGGTCTTTTCAACATAAGACGACTCCAGGCAAGAACAAAGGTGTCGGCAGCTTCCATTACTGAACTTCAGTATGCAGACGACCTCACCCTTGTTGCTAACACTGAACATTACCTACGGGAGATCCTGAACACCTACGTAGACGCGTATGCGCACTTCGGCCTTGAGGTGAATGTACGTTAGACTCAGATTCTCTTTCAACTTGCCCTTGGTTCAGACACACCTCCACCATCCATCCAGCTAAACGGTACTACTCACTCTAATGTTGCCCACTTTCGGTATCTCGGCTCCCACCTGTCCACCATCACGGACATCGATGAAGAGATTCAACATCGGATCAGATGAGCATCTCAACCCTTGGGCAGAGTCCGTACCCGTGTCTTCAGCTGTAGGGAGCTGAAATTATGCACAAAGCTTCACGTATATCGAGTAGTGGTCCTGCCCACCACACTATATTGCAGTGAGACATGGGTCACATACAGGAGGCACCTCAATTCACCAAAAAACTTTCACCAACGTAGTCTACGTTCCATCCTCCGAGTTCGCTGGGAATACAAGAGAACAAATGCCAGTATTCTTGCTGACACATACTGTAGGAGCATCGAGGCTACCATTATCCATGAACAACTACGTTGTACTGGCCATGTTACCGGCATGACCGTCAGTAGACTGCCAAACCAGCTAGTTTACAGTTACCTATCGAATAGTAAATGTAATGCCGGCGGGTAATTGAAAAGGTATAAGGATAGTATTAAGACAAACGTGGAAAGGTGCCAAATCGATCCCCCTCACCTGGAAGTCGATTACTCCACATAGTAACGCTTGGAGGAGCACCACACGAGAAGGTGTCAATACTTTTGAGTTACCCCGACTGCATACCGGGGAAGACAGGCGCCAATGTCGGCATAACACAGCCACCTCCCTCCCACAGTAGATGGAGCCCTCCACATGTGCAACGAATGTGGACTACGCTGCCGGTCCCGTATCGGCCTCTTTAGTCACCTCAAAACTCACCAACCTAGGTGACATCCCTAATAACTCATATCATTGTATCATGGCTGGATGATCGTCATAATCGATTCCGAGTGACAGCAAAGTAGTAGTCGTGTGTGTGTGTGTGTGTGTGTGTGTGTGTGTGTGTAAGGGTGAACATACTCGCCTTACAAGCCAGTGGTCCCAGGTGAAACTATGGTTAAGTTTCTTCGCGCCATTTGCCTTTTTCTTTCCAGTAGTAATTTGATGTTAATCGAATTGTGGTTCATGGTCCCGGGTAATGTTTAGGCAGGTCAATTGGCGATTCGTCCGATACTCTTAGAATATTCCTCGACACTGTGTCACAGTGTTCATTAACTTAAGGTGTGGCTGTTGCGTTAAGCAAATTCACGCCTCGGTGGCACTAGGCCCAGCCAGCCCCTAAGACGAAGGGGCAACCATTGTTTGTAAATATGTATATACATGAAGGTACATTATCACTCTCAGAACAAATTAGTAGTCAAGGAACGCGGAGGAGAGGACGTAGGGAAGAACATTCCCATCGTGTGCAGCTTCACTGTCGGGATAAAACAACACTAGAACATTTCTACGTCATCCCCCCCCCCCCCACGAGTGAGCCATCCCGGTACACTCAATCCAAATAGGAACACAGACTTTTCCCCCCGAGCGTAGACGTCAAATGGTCCTTTATCGTATTGGATTCTGCCAAGGTGGAAATTTGGTCATTGGTGGGAAAGTCGGGTGAATGTTTGACTGCCTGGATGACTGACTGGATGATTGACTGGCTGTTTAATGATTGTCTGGATGAATGACTGTCTGACTGACAGGTTGGATGAATGACTGACAGGATGACTGCCTGACAAATTAGCTGTTTGGTTCAGTTGCTGGATGGATGAGTAACTGTCTATCTGACTGGTCAGATGATTGATTGACTTGGGTGACTATCTGGCTGGTTGACTGGCTGACTGACTGCCTAACTGGCTGATTGGTTGGTTGGTTGATTGACTGGATGGATGACTGATTGGCTTGCTGACTTACTGACAGATTTACTGACCGGGTGATTGACTGGGAGTAGAGGGAGATACCGATCATGTAAGAGATGAAGAGGAGTAGAGAACTAATGCAAGAACCTCTCTCTCTCTCTCTCTCTCTCTCTCTCTCTCTCTCTCTCTCTCTCTCTCTCTCTCTCTCTCTCTCTCTCCTTTTAAGCCTATTCTCCATCTAATATTTCTTCCTTCTCACCCCCTTCCTCCCTCCTTCTCCTTTTTCCCTTTTAGTACATCCTATCTCTCACCTTCTCGCTATTTCCCTCCTTCCCTCCCTCACTCCCTTCCTCACTCACTCTATTCTTCCCTCTCTCACTTCTTCCTTCCCTTCCTCCATCCCTCATCCACTCACTCACTCTGTTCCTTCACTTTCTTACTTCTTCCCTCCTTCTACCTTTCTCCTTTCTTCCATCTGCTCCCCCCCTTCCTTCTCTTATCCCTCCCTCCTTCATCTCTCTCTACCTTCTCCTTCCCTCTTCCCTGCCACTCTCTTCACTCCCCATCTTTCCCCCTGTCCCTTCTCCCTCTCCATCTTTCTTCCCTCTCCTCCCTTTCTGTATTTCTCTCCTCTCCTTTCTCTTTATATTCCCCCCTCCTCTCCCCCCTCTCCATTTTTCCTTCCCCTCTCCTCCCTCTCCACCATTCCCCGCCTCTCCTCCCTCTCCATCATTCCCCCTCACTCTCCAACTTCCCTCCCTCCCCATCTTCCTCTCCCGCTTCTCCCTTTCTATATTTCTCTCCCTCCAGTCCTCATCTCCTCCCTCTCTTCCCTCTCCGTCATTCCACCTTCTCCCTCACTCTCCCCCAGACAGCTGATTTATGGTTCAGTTTCCCCTTTGGAGTGATGGATGTTCCACCCTTCTTGATTATTCCCAATTGTCGTCTCCCTAACTCGGCTTTTATTGGACGCCTCCCACCTCTTCCTTCCTTTCTTCTCCTCATCTCCCTCCTCCCATGTTTGTCTTCCTTCCTTATTTCTTTTACCCATCTTTATATTTATTTTCTCATGTATTGAAGTCTCATTTGCGTGTGTTTTTATCCTTGTCTTTTTGTTGGTGTTTGGTTTGGGTTTGATTATTACTATTATCATTATTATAATATAGTGACATATAAGTGAAATAGTGTGTATATATATATATATATATATATATATATATATATATATATATATATATATATATATATATATATATATATCGATAAAACCACACAGGAAAAGGGAAACGTTGGAACACCTTAGCTTTCGTTTTTATTCAAGTCTTGTTGTTATTGTTGAGATTGTCGGACCGTAGTCCGACACGGGCATTTGCCTGTAGGCGGCCCGTTTGGTGGTTCCGGCTGGAGCTTTTGGAGCAACCAGACTGGATTGGGGGTTTGGGGATGGAGGTTTTCCTACCTGCAGATACTTTAGTTTAACAAATTTATTGAGAAAGCTTGTAGTACAGTTTGCCTATCCTGAGTTTCTCAGTCAGGTCTTGACACTGAGGGTGGTATCACTTTTCACTGCCACGCAGGACAGAGGTTCATACACAAAGAAATGCAACATATTCGTTAACAGCTTTATATCCACCAACCCCCTCTCTTGGACGTGGTCAGTTTCGGAGTGGCGCGCCCCCCGAACTGGGGTCCGCACTTGCTGGGGGAGGATACTTCCTAAGCTATCTGGGTGGTGGGTATCGTGTGATGACTTGGAGAAGGTGGTGAATGTGGTTTTTTTGGGTTTTTCGCGTTAGAGTGGCCGCTGGTATTGTGTGTCCTTCTTGAAAGTTTCGATTTCTGTTTCGGAGACTTTGTGTGACTTCGCAGTCGAGGAGATAGTGTTCCAGTGGGTTGCCCGCTGGCTCCTGACAGTAGGTGCATTCCCTGACGCCTTTTCCGATCGTCTACCAGGTTCACTTGCACCTTAGTCGTTATCGATGAAGGCTAACTTGGGTTTGTCTTGGTGTTTTCTTGTTCGCGTATGATGGTTCTCCTTTTCCAGCCACCAGGTGCCATTTGGCTGATTGGGAACCAGCATTGAATGCGTCAAGGAAGCTCTTTTGGATGTCTTTTGCTAGTCTTTCTGAGGTGGTTCTTGATCTGTTGCACGCTTGCTGGAACTTGAATGTGTATGCTTCCAGAACGTGTGGCTGCCTTGGCTGCTACGTCTGCCATGTCATTTCCCCCGATACCTAGATGACTGGGAATCCAGTGTAAGACGACGGGGCGATTTTGTCTTTTGAAGTCGTGTCGGTGTGCAAGGATTATGATGGACTTGTTGTGTTCCGTTGCAGCGTGTTGTAGGGCCTTTGAGATTGCTACTAACTCTGTTTGTAGGTTGGAGCAGTCATTGGAAAGTCTCCATAGGAGGGTCTGACCTTGGGTGTAGAAGGCCGCTCCGGATCTATGATGTTTGGGTCCACCGAGCCGTCTGTGAAGTATGATGCTGCATCAGCCGGTGTCTCGGTGGCTATGGCTTCCTGAGTTATTGTTTTGAGGTCCTCCTTCTGGAGGTTGGCTTTGCTATCACCTAGTTCGGTGATTTTGAATGTGGCTGGTGGAGGGCTCCATGGTGGAAGAACTGCATAATCCTTGTCTCGTATATGTATTGGTTGTTCTTGACGAGTGTTTCTGCTTGCAGGTGTCTGATGACCCCGCTTGCCTCATGCGACTAGGTGGCCCCTCGCACTCTGTGGTCGAGGTGGAGGGAGGCACTGATTCGCGCTTTGGCAGCTGTGGGCTTATCTGATCTACAGATTTTGGCGAGGAGGCCGGCTGTCACCTGCTTGACTCGTACTGCCAGGGGTAGTAGTTCAGTTTCCATCTGCAAATTGCAAATTCTGGTCCACATGGGAGCTCCGAGCATGGTCCTGAGAGGATTATTTTGGATAACTTCCAGCTTAGCTATCTGGTCTTCTCTCAGTCCAATGAGCGCTGGAACACTGTAATCTACCAGCGATCTGATGGCGGCCGTGTAGTAGGCTTTGAGCACGTGTATGTTCGCTTCTGCGGTTGTGCTGGTGAGCGACCTCATTATGTTGTGTCTGCGCTTCGTCCTGTGCCTGAGATACTCGAGTTGCGGCTTGAAAGTGAGTTTCTGGTCGACCCAGATTCCAAGACACTGGTGAGTGTTGGTCCAGACTGCCGGCATGTTTTGTATGGAGAGCATCATGTTTGATGTGTCTGTGCAGATGGCCATTGCATCAGACTTGGCTGGATTTATCTTGAGTCCAAGTCTGTTGCACTCCTCTTCTAAAAGCTGGAGTGCGTGTTGCGTGTTGACTAGTCTGTTCGCCCCTCTTACTATGAGCTGTAAGTCGTCTGCATAACAGAGGAGCTTGGCTGTTTGTCTGAAAGGTAGTCTGACTAGATTTTCCATCAGGACATTGAACAGCATTGGACTGAGGATGCCTCCTTGTGGGGTTCCATTTTCATGGGCTCTGTAGCTTGACGTTGGCTCCCGAAAGCGTACTCTTGTTTCTCTCCGTGTAAGGTAGTTCTGGATCCACCCCAGCAACCTTCCTTTGACGCCTTTCTCGTCGAACATCGTTATAATGGCTAGTTCGAAGGACTTCTCCAAGTCGAGGAAGACCACAAAGACTGGTTTGTTGTCCACTGTGCTGAGTATCTCGGCAATGTTGTTGCTTGTGCCGGTGTTCTCGGTGTAAGCAAAAATGTGAGGGTGTGGGCTGCCGACTTTCCACTTGAGCCTGTTGAGAGCCATTCTTTCTCCCGTCCTCACTATGCAGCTGAGGAGGGAGATGGTTCTCTGGGCTTCGGAATGGGCTGCATATCTACCTTCTTCCATTCCGGTGGAAGTCTCTGTGCTATCCACGAGGCGTTGATGACTTGTAGCAACTCCTCGTGCCTGACTTCTCCGGCATGGGAAAACATGGAGTAGGTGATTCTGTCGGCCCCTTGTGCTGTGTCCTTGCTTTGTTTTATCTAATTCTGGAGTTCTTGCTGGTTGAAGGGTCTGTCGGTGTCATCTTCACCATTGCAGGCCTCTTCGAACATCTGGAGTCTGGTCTGTCGCAGACACCGTTGTGTCTCCTCCGCATGTCTCGGGAGGTTTTTCGTTGCTGCTCGGTCAGAGAACAGTTTTGCAAGTCTCTCGGCCTCCTCTTCTGGGTTGGGATGGGTTGGTGGTGGTGGTGTTGCCTTCCTAGATGCGCTTCGGATCTGGCCCACATTTTGCCGAGAGAGGTGTGCTCGTTCAGTTCGGAGCACCACTTGAGCCAGCTTGTGCTTTTGATTTCTTCCTTTCTTCCCTGGTATCCTTGACTATGTCTTGCAGGAGATGTCTGTTTGTTTCCGTGGGATGTCTCCTGTAGTTTCTTCGGGCCATGTTCACTCTGTGGTTAAGTTCTTTCACCCTGGAACAGTAGTACCAGTAATCCTTGTACTGTCTTGATGTAGGCTTTGTTTTTGGAATAACTCCTTCTGCCGCTTGGTGAAACGCCTCGACCAATTGTTGGTGGAGGGTTGTCTCGTCTATGGGTGCTGCACCAGCCGGCTGTGAATTGGCGCGCCACTTAACCAGGTGTTTCTTATAGAGTTCCTAGTCTGCCTTTTCAGTATTGTATCTCCATCTCGGCGGGGGTGGCGTGGGGAGTTTGTTCACCTTCAATGTTGTTAGGATGGAAAGGTGGTTGCTGGTCAACGTGGGGTATATCTGCCAGGAGGCCGAAGGTTGTAGTGCACTGGAGACGAAGGTTAGATCTAGCCTTCCTCCATGATGTGGGTGGGGTCTCCGGTGTTTAGGAGGGCGATCTCGGGTGTCTTGAAAGGTGGTGTATAGGTGTAGGCCGTCTTCACTTGTGGGGCTTATCGAGCTTAGGAAGGGATGGTGTGCATTGGAATCCCCTCCTATGAGTGTGGAGTGGTCAGTGGCCGAAGCGAATAATTGAGTCACCTCCAGTGAGCCCCTTGGGTTCTTGTAGATGTTGTGAGCAGTTATTTCCCGTTCTTGGAGGTTACTTTGACGGCCTGTGTCTCTATGTTTTCCCCGCATGGCAATTGCTGCATGACCTCGTAGGAGGGTATGCTCGACTTGACCAAGATCATACATCCTCTTTTCGACGCCTGCGTGAAATGCATCCTGATGTCTTGTAGCCACTGAATTTGAAACAGTGGTGTTCTTGTAGAAGTGTTTCTTGTAGCAGTATAATGTCAAGCTTGTCCTTGGCTGCTGCTTCTTGTAGGAGGTGTTTCTTGTTTGTAATGCCCTGAGCATTCCATGAAAGGATGTTCAGGGTGCTGATGTTTTCCACCACTGTTTCATCGGGGACTTCTAGTGATCCTCGATGGAGATGTTCAAGTCTGATTCCGACTGGATCAGGTTCATATCCTCTTGTTCTGTGGTTTTTGCCTTCTGGGCTGTGGTTCGGTTCAGGGGAGCTGAAACGTCCAGTTTCTTTCTTGGAGCTGGCGGTATCTTTGGTTCCCTGGTGGCCTTTGTCGGTGTAGAGTGTACCTCGGTTGTCACTCGTGTGGGGGCCTCCACTGAGGATGCTGGAGCTGTGGCGACTTGCCCGAGGACGCTCACCATGAGTATTTGGAGCTGTGTAGGCTGGGTCTTGTGGCCCAGTAGTCCGGCTAGGCCCTCCGCGAAGGTTGTCAGTACCTTGGCTAGGTCTGATGCTTGTATCATTCCTTCTGGTGCCTTGGTGTGTGCTTGTTTTGTCTTTTTCTTAGTTGTCTGCTGCTTGGGTGGCTGAGGTGTGGCCGTAGGGAGGCCAGAGAACTCGGCCGCACTTTGGGTGTTGACCGGTTGAGGGGGTCGGCTTTGTTGTTTTTGCCTTTGGATTCCCCACGCGAAGGTACTTGGTGGAGCTGGTGTGCAACCGGTGGTGGCCGGTCTTGCTGCTGGAGGTTGTGCTGGTCGGTTTGCCTGGACCCTCTTTGTCCTCTCGGAGCATCCAGGGTGCCAGGCGTGGTGTTTGCGCCTGCAGTTGGCACACTTGGGGGCAATTTTTTCCCCATTTTTCAACCTGGTGAGGCAGGAGTGTGTGCCGTGCTTCTGCGCGCAGACAGCACAGATTTCCTTTTACGTGCACCTCGTCTGATGGCGCCCGTATTTCTGGCACCTGAAACACTGCAGGGGCTCCGGGACTAAGGGCCTCATTTCGTAGATCTCCCAGGTTTTGAGGTCTATGGTGCTGGGGGGGTGGACCGTAGTGCGTTATGAGCACTTGTTTTGTGGTGGCCGTCTTATCGGTCGCGGGAGAACATCTCTCGGCTTTTATATTCTTCGGATGTTTCTCCAGGGGTTCGAGGGGTAGCTCCTTTAGGTATCGGAGGACTACCCACTTCATCAGTTTCTGGGCGGGGTCCAGCTTGGTTGATGCAACGGTGGTGGTGTTTTTCAGGTAAGTGTCGAGGGTGGTGGCGGAGTCCTTGTCTTTGGGGTGAATAATCATCTCCCCCCTTTAGGTTGGGCCGCACTGAGAACTTGGCCAGTGGGTTTTATTTCTCCATTTCTGTGATGACGGCATATATCCTTTTCGTGTCCATTTTAGAGATCCGGAATTCTGGCAGTGTCGTTGGGGACGAGCTGGTGGTAGTGATGGGTGCTGCCTTTTGGGCTGCTTGACGGATTTCGTTTCCCAAAAATGCACGTCGGCGTTTTTTTTTTCAACCTTCATCCAGTTGTCGTCCTCAGTGGCCGTGGCAGTGGTGGTGGAGTTGTTGGGGGCGGCGGAGGTGGTGTGGATGGCGTCGTTCTTGATTTTCAGGGCTTCGTGGAAGGCCTGCAGCTTGTCCGCTTTCTCTGTGAGGAGCCTGTCGTAGTTCGGGTTGTCAGGTTGGCGGATCAGGCGGGGGTCGCGGTTAGGAGGGCGTACGGACTCCTGACCTAGCTCAGACGCTACCTGACCTAGCTTGGAGAAGGACTTGCCCCTAAGTGCTCGTGTTAGTGACCATAGGAAATGGCCGCCGTGGATCCTTATGTTGTGGGGGAAGAGGGACGGTGTGTGAGGAAAGACGACCCCCTGGCCACTCTGTTAAGTCAGCTGGAGCAGTTGAGGAGAGAGATAGACATTTTAAAGGGGGTGAACGAAGCCCTCAGGACTGAACTCCTTTAACTAGGCAGGACACCTGAGAAGGAGGAGCAGGCGTGAAGAGTGGTTGCTTCGAAGAGGACTAGGGTCAGACTCAGAAGAGCTGACCAGGGTGTGGAGCGCTGTAACCCCTACCAAGTGTTGGAGGAAGCTGGCGAGAAAGAGAAGAGGCAGGACGGTGTGGTGCCAGGAGAGAAAAGGGCATTTGTTGAAACCCTGCCCAGTGGTAAGGTCGTGGTAGTTGGGGACAGCCAGGTGAAGTTCTTAGATAGGACTTTTTGTGCAAGAGATAGGAAACGTAGGACTAGGGTGTGTTTTCGTGGGGCTGGGATAGGGCATGTAGCTGAGAGGATAGATAGGGTTTTGTCAGGGGAGGGTACCAAGCCAGTAGTGTATCAGAGTGTGGGAGGAAACGACATAGGAAAGGTTAGGAGTGAGGAACTTTTCAAGAGGTATAGGGAGGCGCTTGGAAAGGTTAGAGATAGGGGAGGGATCCCGATAGTATGTGGTGTCTTGCCTAGAAGAGGGGTTGGTCGTGAATGGCTGTCCAGGGCAATTGCTATAAATTGCCGACTGGAAAAACATTGTGCAAGTAATGGATTGGCGTTCATTGATAACTGGCAACCAATCTATGGCAACGACTACCTGTACAGTCATGACGGAGTACACTTGTCTCACGCGGGGATAAGGACGTTGTCTGTATCCCTGGAGCGTAAAAGTGTCACTCCATGGGGGGGGGGGGGGGTTGCCAATAGAGAGAGATCAAAGTAACTGGGAGTCAAAAAACAATCAGGTCCTGGGGAGTAAAATTGGTTACTCAGGACAAGGGGTAAAACAGGACCAGGAAAGGATAGGTTTAAAGGTATACTATACAAACAGTAGGAGCGTTAGAAATATAATAGACTTGCTGAGAGCTGTTGTATGTACCGAGAATGTAGACGTCATAGCAATCACCGAAACTTGGATGAATCTGGCGAGCAAGAACTTTTTATCAAAGTACCACATAGAAGGGTACAACTTTTTTCACAAGGACAGGGAAGATAGGAAGGGGAAGGGGTCGCACTCCTCGTCAGGGATACATTAAAATGTTGTATTAATAATTCAATAAAGAGTGAAATAGGAACCGAGTCTGTATGGGTAGAAATCGCGGAAGGAAGAGAAAAACTAATTATGGGAGTGATTTACAGGCCCCCAAGTCTTGGGAAAGAAGCAGCTCAGCCCATGTGGCAGGAAATGAGTAGGGCAGCAAAATGCAACCTGTTCATTATGGGGGATTTCAACTTCAGAAATATTGACTGAGACAACATTGTTGGTGACTAGGAATCTGAAGACTTCCTAGATGCAGTTCAGGACAATTTTTTTAAAACAACTAATTACAGAACCTACTAGAGGTGACAATATATTAGACCTTGTATTAACAAATAAAGAAAATATTATCAGAGATATCACAATAGGGGAAGAATTAGGGAACAGTGATCACAGAGAAATCAGGTTCACCCTAAATTGGGAAACGAAAAACAATGACAATATGGTCAGAGTCTCAAACTTTCGATCGGCGGATTATGAGGGGTTAAGAAGGTACCTAGGTGAGGTCGCCTGGGAACAGTCAGCTCAGTCCCCGGTAGGAGCCGGTGAGGTCACAGGCGACACAACAATTGATCATGACTCTAATATATGTATATATATATATATATATATATATATATATATATATATATATATATATATATATATATATATATATATATATATATATATATATATATATATGTAATATTCAGAAATTTCAGAGTGATTTCGAATGCCCCGCCATTGGCAACACTGAGCGTTCAAGGTCATGGGAGGGGAGAGAGCGCTCCCTGCTCATAGCGAGAGATGGTGGAACTATGCCTATATGATATTAAATGTAGTTTACCGATTTAATAATGATGCTATTCATGAAGTAAGGGACTATTATTGAATTTTAAATTATTATAGATCGTTTAGCAGTCTGAATAATGTTACGGGTGTCCCAAGGAGTTATTAGTTTGGCGGAAAATAGGTCACGTAGACCTAAGCTCACGCCTTGAGAAGACGCGACGATGCCTCTCCCCCAGTCCCGGAGAGCACTCACACAAACAAGACGTCCCTGCGCGTCTGTCCCAGAAATAGTCACGTGGCCTAGTCACCTGTGTTGCATATTTGCAGTACAACAAGTAAGTCTCATTCGATCTCAGACAGGGTTAGATAGGGCAGTGATAAAGTAAACTAGAGCTAACAGTGAGTTCATTTCAGGGTTTCCGCCAGAACCCACTTGACTGGAGTTGACCGGAGTTGACCGCGAGAGATTGACTGCCGTTTGAGACTGCCGTTGATGATTGGGGGTGGCGATTGTCGCCATTGGACCGATCAAAGTAGGCCTGTCACTGTTTAGCGGGGTAGCAAAGGATCTCTTGAGTGAACGAGTGCTCCCGACAACTAAACGACACGGGACCAGCAGTGGGTGATCAGTTCTTACCACTCCGGGCACATCACCACATGTCCCGAGCTGCTAGTGAAACCCTCTTGCTAACGGGACGCTAAAGCTTCTCTCAACTGTACAAGGTCTGATTGGCTCACTCCCGTCCGCTTTATGGACGCACTGGGAGTACACTGAGGCTATCTGAGTAGACTAATGGTCACACACTGAGACCGTGAGTCTAGGTCTCTAGGAGATACCTGGAGGAACATTTTTCCTCCCTTATTACGGGTGTAGTTTAATAGTTTCTAGATACTTTTGATAATATTGTTTTGAATGTTTGTGCCATCAAGTGGAACCAGAGTGATACTGTGATTTGATTCTTTTAATGCCTCTGATTGTTCTTCATAATTCTGATCTCAGGTATAACCTTGTTCCCCAGAGTAGTGGTTAGGTTAGGTTAGGAAGTGTGCATCTGTTGGGGTGCTATAATTTTGTTGAGTGCCCTTAAGGCCTATTCATTGTATAGTATTTAATTTCTTAATTTTATTACCATTTCCTCAGTGACTGATATAATTTTGTTGAGTGCCCTTAAGGCCTATTCATTGTAGAGTATTTAATTTCTCATTTAATTACCATTTCCTCAGTGACTGATATAATTTTGTTGAGTGCCTTTAAGGCCTGTTCATTGTGCAAGCAACATTTCTTAATACTCCAAATTTATTGTTGCCTGAGAGTCTAATAATTTCTAGATCCTGTATAACTTTTATTCCCCAGAGTAGTGTTTAAGTTCAAGTTAAGAGGTGCGCATATTGGTGTACCATTATTTGATTGTGTTTGTAGTGTTGGAGGGAATATAAGTGTCTAAATGTAACAGTGTGTCTCATTCATCCCAGTCACAGACGCTATCCTTCCACGGGTCACGGACAATTTATTTGTTAGTAGATTTAAGTGTTCTTGTGCTGGTTCGGGATTTTTCTCAAAGGGGCGCTTCCACTGCCATTTACCATCTATTAATTTTAAATAAACCCCAAGTCAAGTGAGAAATTAAAGTCCAGTAAATTCCGACTGGTTACATATATATATATATATATATATATATATATATATATATATATATATATATATATATATATATATATATATATATATATATATATATATATATATAGCTTTTTTTTATTTTTTATTGGGCACTCCCCTACATCCTTGTGTAAGGTGAAGCGCAGAAGCGTTTACAGCGCCCAACACGGAAGCATGCTAAGTTCATGCTTGCCTTTATGTCTCATGAGTTAAGGGCGTAGAAGCCTGAAGAGTCAAGGGCGTAGAAGCCTGAGGAGTCAGTGCTTTATGTGATCAAGTTATTGGAAGCTCCAACAACTTCCTGAATACGAATTCGCAACTTTCGGCTTACAACAGGTACCTACTTTACTGCGAGGTGAACAGGGACTAATGGGGGCTAGGAAGTAAGTCCAAACAACTTCCACCGGCCCGGGAATCTAATATATTTACTAGTATACTACATAAAGCACAATAACAAAATATACCATACAGAAAAATTAGGTCAAATAAGAATGAGCCAAGGTGGATGACCAAAACACTTAAATATGACATAGGAATAAAGAAAGGCATTTATAAGAAATTAAAGGGAGGGGAGGAGCAGCTCAGAAATAGGTATAGTGAACTATCTAGGAATGTTAAGAGAAATGTAAGGAAGGCAAAGAGGGACTACGAAATCAGGATAACAAGAAAATCCAAGGCGAATCCCAAGGGATTTTTCCAGGTATATAGGACAAAGGTCAAGGACAAAGTGGGACCTTTAAAGTCAGAGAGAAGGGAAGTGATCGATGACAGTGAGAAAATAAGCAAAGCATTAAACAGCTGCTTCTTATCAGTTTTCACAGAAGAAATTCACGAGGATATGCCAGAGGTGGAACAGATATTTAGGGGAAATGAAGAAGAGAAATTAAAGAATATTACTATCAGAAGAGAGGATGTTCTCAAGAAGATAAATAAATTAAATAGGACAAAATCCCCAGGGCCGGATGAAATTTTCCCTCCATTTTTGAAAGAGTGTAAGGAACAGGTTAGCGGACCCCTCGTAAATTGATTTACAAAATCATTAGACATGGGAGTTGTGCCATATTTGTGGAGACAGGTAAATGTTTGATGTCAGTATGGGGGAAATTTATTGAATCAATTATAGCAAATAGCATCCGATTGCATTTAGAGAAAAACAAATTTATCTACGACTCTCAACATGGGTTTATAAAGGGAAAATCTTGTCTAACAAATCTTCTGACGTTGTAGGTAATGACGAAAATTACGATGTTATTTACTTAGACTTTAGCAAAGCGTTTGATAGAGTACCGCATCAGAGGCTTCTGAGAAAAGTTAAGGCTCATGGTATCGAGGGCAAAGTTTTAAACTGGATAAAATCATGGCTCACCGATAGAACACAGAGGGTCAGTTGTAGATGGTGTTAAATCTGAGTGGGGCTGTGTAACCAGTGGGGTTTCCCAGGGGTCAGTACTGGGCCCACTCTTGTTCATAATCTACATAAACGATCTAGCTTCTGGAATCAGCAGTGACATAAGCAAGTTTGCGGATGACACCAAAATAGGGCGGCAGATTAATTGAGGGCAGGATGCAAATGCACTACAGGAGGATTTAAATAAACTGCAGGAGTGGTCAGAAAATGGCAAATTAAATTCAACACCAGCAATTACAGCGTACTTAATATTGGAAGAACAAATACTGTCAGTGTATACAGCCTTAACAACATCAACCTAGAGAAGTCGACTTGTGAAAGAGACTTAGGGGTACTTGTAAGCCCTGACCTATGTCCTAGGAAAACAGTGCGTTAATGTTCGAAATAAGGTAAACAGAGTATTGGGTTTTATATCTAGAAGTGTAAGTAATAAGAGTACATAGGTCTTACTGCAACTATATCTTGCGCTAGTCAGGCTGCACCTTTGTTATACTGTTCAGTTCTCGTGCCCTTATTATAGAATGGATATCAATTCACTGGAGTCGTTACAGCGAAGAATGACGAAAATGATTCCGGGACTTAGAAACCTTCCATATCAAGATAGGTTAAAGAAACTAAACTTGCATTCCCTAGAAAGACGAAGAGTGCGAGGAGATATGACAGAATTATTTAAATGGGTGAAAGGAATCAATAAGGGAGATATAGATAAAGTTCTTATAATATCCGAGCAGGATAGGACTCGTAGCAACGGATTTAAGTTGGATAAGTTTAGGTTTAGGAGGGAGATAGCAAGGAACTGGTTCACAAATAGGGTGGTGGACGAGTGGAACAAGCTTAGCAACTTTATAGTAAGTGCTGGAATGCTGGAAAGTCTTAAAAGGAGGCTAGATAGATTCATGGATGATAGAGAGTAGTAGTAACTCACGACAGGAGCTGCATTAATCTATCAATTTGAAAAATGTATCATGTTCAATAGTCAAATCTAACAGATGCAATTTATCTTTAAGGAATGAAAGTAGGTCATTCACTGGTACTGAAGATGAACAGAAATACTAAATTTCTTTGATGAAATTAATAAATAAAATATAAGTTCTCACAATAATTGTATGTGATTATTACATGTTATTATACAATCATGTGTATGGTATTTTCTTATAAATTTGGTTATGATTTTCAATTCACTTTAAAAAAAATATAATTCAATTATTTTATGATTTTTACATCGTGTTTACTATGGGCCTTTCCTCATGAAAATAATTCTTTCAATATTTTTACGAACAACTAATGTAGTTTTATTTTTTATCTTTATCTTCCCTGGAACAGTTTCTAAGACTAGTGCTATTTTCAGTTTTTTCAATGTGCTGAATTTATATACCATTGGTGAAGGTGTCCCTCTGTAGAGTAGATCCATTGGGATCCTCTTCCCCCTGAGAGAGATGATACCAGGATTATAAAGGTACTTTCTATATAAACATTTACCCCAATATAATTCACTAGTTTGAAGTCTTCATTTATCGTATATACTTTAAATCGTCAGAAGAAATAAGTCTTGATGAATTAAGAAGAAAAGTGACGACTAATCCTCCTTCCCTCATAACCTAATCCAGTATCTCCGAGGAGTGAATTCAGTACAGGATTTAATGTCTACTAATATTTGTGATTATTGTATATGTTTAACAAGTTTCTTTAATAATTGTTTGTTATTTAGATCAGGTAATTTAATAACCTTGCTGTTAACGCACGCTGCTGTACGACTTGCTTCTCATAGTAACAGATATAACAGTATGCCACAGTAATGGGGAGAACATAATGTCTCGACCTTTACCAACTGTGTATCTGTTGAGGTGACTGTTACCGTGAATATAACAGCTACTTCTGAAACTGTCATATATGTAACAACCTTCCTGGGTTGTCACCACTTGTAACAATCACTTGTGAAGCACGTTACCTTATATTTTAGCCATGCTAAAATATAGATCATCGTTTATTGGATCTTCTGTCGTGAAATCCAATAATTTCCTATGTTTATAAAAGGTTTCTATGTACACTTTAAATAAGGATTATCACCGTACCTTAATCACTGTAGCTATAAGCGTTAAATGAGGACGGAGGCTGTCTTATATAGCTCTGCTAAGTACGTCCTGTTGATGATGAGATAGTTGAGTGAGAATGAGTAGGAACCCGTCGAGGGAGAACGGAAATATACCCGACGTCCTCCCCTGAAGGACCACGGAACCATCCACGATGGCTCTCAATAACGTCTTCCTGTAGTGAGTGAAATCAAACTACTGCCAGCAATATTGGGCCAGAGAGCCTGTTACGTAATGCTTAACTCAGCACCAAGCGACGCGACTTCCCGTGGGCACACCTTATCACGTGCTCTGAACATGCGACTTCATAGCTAGTGGAAAGTTACAGAGGGTGATAGAGTATATAAGTCAAATGTAATTAACCTATTTATATAAATACTTCTGCCTATAAGACAGGGGCTATTACATTGCTACTATCACATTTTATATATATATATATATATATATATATATATATATATATATATATGTATATATATATATATATATATAAAACAAAGAAGTATGCCTGTGTTTTTCTGTGTGTGTGTGTCCGCACGAGAATCTCGGAAACTACTTTACCGATCTGCAGTGATGATGGACGGTGTAGGTTTATGTATCTAAGCTACTGTGCCGAGTAGCAACCTTGTATATAAGCTACTGTGCCGAGTAGCATCTATGTATGTAATTACGTGGCAACAATGCACGTGTTATGTGGCAACATTGCCCCGAGGCTGCCATATGGCAATGCAGCCTCAGTCTGACTCCGTGGGTCGTGCATGGCACTTCATGCGCACGCTGCTCACTACTTGTATATCTCCTATCCGTTAATAAATGGACTTCAGTGTTACCCGGTGTTTCCCTACCCATCACTGCCTTCTTCAGGGAGCACTTGGAACCTTCATGGTGCAGTGAGTAGGATTTGTGGACTTACAAGTGTTGTGAACAATGCTGACAGTTACGTCTGCCGATGATGTACGTGTCGACTCCAGTGTGTTGTGTTGTGTTGCATTGTGTTTTGCCTTGTGTTTCGCCGCGACGTGCAGTGTTGTGCCGTCACAGTGTGTTTAAGTGACGGTGGCAGTATTAGTGTCAGTGTATTAGTGTGTCTAGAGCTGAGAGTTGAGCATTGGCCTGTTTTATGTGGTACCCACGGAGCACGCAGGCGTACACCCTTTTCGTGTGACATCAGGGGAGACACTAACGTTCTTACCACGCGGCGGCTCCACCCTGGTGGTGCATTAAGGCCACTACGATTTGCTCTCTCAGACACACACACACACACACGCACGCACGCACGCACGCACTCATGGACAGAACAGTGGACACTATGCGGTATTTCTGCACTGTTTACGTCATATATATGTGGTTCGAGCTGATGAGGCGCCACTTTATATACTAAACAGCGCAGTTCAAGCATACTAAGATGGGCGGTAAGAAGGGACAATGTCAAGATGGGAGACAGGACTCCCCACCTTCCCCTCTACCGGGCACAGATGGAGCTTCTGCGCCCACCTCCAGCGACGGACATTGCCACAATTCTGGGGTGGATGGACGACAGGGACGAGAGACGCAGAGAGATGGAATTTCAGAGGGAGGAGATACGAAGAGAGGAGGAAAAGGCGCGATTTGCTGCAATATTGGCGACCCTGGGGCTAACCCACCCTCCCTCACTCGCAGGTAGCACGCATCAAGGCGCCAGTACCCTCCCTCCTCCAACACACCAGCGTCCTCCAGGTACTCTTGCTACTCCAACAGCTCCAAAGGCATCTGTTCAACCCCCACCCGCCCTCTCACCAGACGTCACGTTTCAGCTTTTTCGTGAGTGGAGGCGGCGGTGGAGAGATTACTCCACAATGGTGGACCTTGATAGCATGCCTCCAAACAAACAGCTCATCCAACTGCAGTTGTGTTTGTTGCTGGAGACCCAGAGAGTTTTGGAGCACACGTTGCAAGTGCCTCCCGATTCTACGTCTTCAGTGATGGATGTGCTCGACCTTTTACAGGAGCACGTTAAAGGTCGGAAAAACGAGGCTTTGCGTCGCCGAGACTTCACCAGCTGCAAGCAGGCCGAGAATGAATCCTTTGACAACATTTTTGTATGTTTAAAGAGTTTGTCGGAGGAGATCGACGTCTGCAAGGCGCACAACAAGGAATGTGAGGAAGTGTGGATCAAGCACGGGATCTTGCCAGGTGTCAGGCAAGAAGAGTTGGTGCAGCGACTCATCCCCCTGGACGCTTCCTCCACACTCCAGGTGGTAGTGTGGTAGTGACTGAATGTCGGTCATACGAGGCCACCAAGTCCGCCACCTCTGCCTTATGGACCCCACCTGCTGTGAGAGCTATCTCACAGTACAAGAAGGGTAAGAAGACAGCCAACAACATGAAGGCTGCCGCACGTTCTCCCACGCCTCCGCCTAATGCTTCCTGTGGCAGCTGTGGAAAGCAGCATAGCCCCAAGACATGCCCGGCCGCCGACGCACTGTGTCGTGGATGTGACCGTAAGGGCCACTGGCCTAACACAGACAGGTGCCCTGCACGAGGCCACAGGTGTCAGCCTGCGGTCGCTATTGACACTACAACAAGTGCTGCCGCCAACCCACGCCCAAAAGCTCAAGACGAGGAGAAAAGCAGCTCACTTCCCTTGGGGTGGTTCGCACGCAGCCCCCTTCAGATGGCCCACGCAGCCCCAAGCAGCAGCTGAGTCACATCAGGAGGGTGGAATCGACCACACACCCCAGGGCTACCCCTTCCCCTACCATCCGCGTCGCCGTCACATATGGTGATGTGTCGGGTCACATCGAGGTGATACCTGACACCGGTGGTGATGCTAAGTTGATAGGCCTGAAGCACCTCCAGAAACTGGGCCTCACCAAACGCGACCTGGGACCACCGCCGCAGCTGCTGTACTACAATGCGGACAGCTTCCAGATGCCGGACCCTGTGGGCTCCTTTCAAGCGGCGATCACCTACTGCGACAGGTCGTGTCACGGACGGATGGACGTGCAGCCTACTCTCGCTACATCCTTGTTATCGTGGGAGCACTGCAAGGAGTTAGGCGTGGTGCCCAGAGACTTTTCCGAGGAGATCCCAGCTGCTCGTTACACCACCAGCAGGGTGTGTGAGTCAACGAGCGACGCGCCTGGCGCTACCGCACAGACCTGCCCAGAACCCGCGTCCACTCCCGCCCCGCCTCCACCCAAGTTATGTCTGCTTCCTCTTTACAGCGAGACGTCTCCTTCAGCCGCAAGAGCCTACTTCCTGAAGGAGTACTCGGAATTGCTGGTGACGCAAGGGGCCTACAGACTGCGCCACTGAAGGCTATGGCTGATTTCTTCAGCACAGCTGGGAAACATTTACTAGTTGTCTCCGACCGACTCTCTGGCTGGCCTGTGGTGGTAATCTGCGGCTCGGACACGACGTCCGTGGTCACCATTCGCCACTTCCGGCACCTCTTTCGTAACCTGGGCGTCCCCATATGTCTGCGGACGGACGGTCGGCCACAGTTCACCAGCCGGGACTTCACAGGATTCCTGGAGCGTTGGGGAGTCCGCCACATCGTGTCATCACCCCACTACTCACAGTCAAACGGCCACGCTGAGGCTGTGGTCAAGACAGTCAAGCACCTCATTCTCAAGGTGGCCCCTTCAGGCAACATGGACTGTGAGGCGTTTGACAAAGGACTCCTGGAGTTACGAAATACTCCCACCCACACAGAACGTTCCCCTGCCCAGATCCTGTATGGTCACCCTCTCCGCTCTTGCATTCCTGCACACGCCAAGGCCTTTGCGAAGGAGTGGCAAACCAGAGCCGAGAGCTGTGACCGCCGTGCCGCTACACGTTCCCAGGACGCCAAGGCTCGGAATGACGACCGTACCCGCCCTCTTCAGCAGCTGGAGGTTGGTGCTCTTGTCCGCGTCCAGGACCCGACGACGACACGTTGGGACAAGGTGGGCATAATGATGGGCGTCGGCCGGTCGCTTGACTACAAGGTCAGGATGCCGAGCGGCCGCGTCTGGTGGAGGAACCGCCGCTTCCTCCGGCCAGTCCCACTCCCTGCTGCTGGCCTCCTGACAGAGGACGAGTCCCCTACACCTCACGAGGATCCGCCCCAGAGTGCACCTCGTCGCTCGGAGTGACTTAGGACTAAGAAGTCCGCTCAAGACAAAGACTATGAGCGTTAGGGGGGAAGGAGATGTAGGTTATGTATCTAAGCTACTGTGCCGAGTAGCAACCTTGTATATAAGCTACTGTGCCGAATAGCATCTACAGTATGTATGTAATTACGTGGCAATAATGCACGTGTTATGTGGCAACATTGCCCCGAGGCTGCCATATGGCAATGCAGCTTCAGTCTGCCTTCGTGGGTCGTGCATGGCACTTCATGCGCACGCTGCTCACGACTTGTATCTCTCCTATCCGTTAATAAATGGACTTCAGTGTTACCTGGTGTCTCCCTACCCATCACTGCCTTCTTCAGGGAACAAGTGGTACCTTCAGATGGTGTTATATGTAGTGATGATGGATGATGATGTTATATGTAGTGATGATGGATGATGATGTTATATGTAGTGATGATGGATATTGTTATATGTAGTGATGATGGGTGGTGTTATATATAGTGATGATGGACGGTGTTATATGTAGTGATGATGGATGGTGTTATATGTAGTGATGATGGATGGCGTTATATGTAGTAATGATGGATGGTGTTATATGTAGTGATGATGGGTGATGTTATATGTAGTGATGATGGGTGGTGATATATGTAGTGATGATGGATGGTGTTATATGTAGTGATGATGGATGTTGTTATATGTAGTGATGATGGGTGGTGTTATATGTAGTGATGATGGATGGTCTTATGTGTAGTGATGATTATACAATAGAATAATAGCAGTTTAATGTGGTCTACTTTAATGCACTACAGTGAGACAATGTGTAGCCTTAGGAGGGTGGCGTCCTACTGTGGCCTAGCGGATGAGCCGCCCGAGGGCGGCGATTCTGCTAGTCAGGAATATAAATTCAACCTTGTGTATATTACAAAGACTGAGATGTCGTAAATCACAAGTTAGGAATTATTGAATATAGTAGTACAATACCTCTCTGTATGACCTGTGTCTCTAGTTCATCGTCTCCATGTTTACTTCTCCGATTATCTCTATTATTATCTCCTCCTGTCTCTCTGTCTTCCCTTTCTTCCTCATTAATGTATTTTTTTTCCTTTCTGTCCTCTTCCTCTCTGTATTTGTCTCATCTATCTTTTTGTCTGTTTTTCTCTTTCTCCCCCTCTGTGCTTCCTCCTTCCCCCTGTCGTTGTCTCTTCTTTCTCCCATCTTTCATCATTTCCAACTATCTCCTCTTCGTTTAGTGTTGATATATATATATATATATATACATATATATATATATATATATATATATATATATATATATATATATATACGCGTCCATCTCTCTCTCTCTCTCTCTCTCTCTCTCTCTCTCTCTCTCGTGTTTGAACAATAAATCAGACTACACTGAGGGACTCCCATACAAGACAATGTATTTCTGTCTTTTTTCGTCTTTGGAAATTCTCCGCCTGTGTAAATATAAGAACACGAGAATAAACTATGTATATTTTCTTCTTCAATTTATTCTTATTGTCGTGAAAGTTGGATTTTTTTGTGTGTGTTTAAGGTGGGAAGTATTTGTGTGGTGGTGGGGTGTGGGTGCTGTTGTGTATGTGTGGGTATTGGTGTGTGTAATAATAATAATAATAATAATTAACGGATTATTGAAAGAGCTTGGCAGCCAGAAGGCTGAAAATATACAGTTACATATTTGGGGAATGGGTTACGAATTACAAATAATATACAAGTAACATGAGTGACACAAATAAGACATATAATAACTTAGATGGGGAAAAGCTCAAACTACAGTTCATTTCAACATAGTGACAGTGTTACAGTACCACAAGTTATTGATAATTTTTACAATGGTTGGGACTGGGCTGTTCTTATAGCGATCAGTTCGTGCACGTGTGGGCTGGATGCGGTTGTGGTGTCGAACAGCAATTCTCGGACAAGGGACCTCGGGTGGTAGTAGGAGCCGGTGTCGGGGATGGTGTAGAAGCTTCTTACCAAATTTGCAGATGAGGTCGTGGTGATGGTCAGTGAGAGTCGAAAGGGTCAGTGTGCTGAGCGCTTCTTGATATGTGGAGTAGGAGGGGGAGAGAATAATCTTGCATCCCCTCTTTTGCACTTTTTCTAGGTGTTTACGTTGTGTGGCATTTAGGGAGGAAGACCAGGTGGGGGAGGCATAGGTGAGCTTGGGAAGTATGAATGTTGTGTAAACACTGAGGAGCTCGTGTGCAGGAACTCCGAGGGACTTGAGTCGGCGGAGGAGGTGGAGACGGAAACTGGAGGATTTGACAACTTCATTGACGTGTGGTTTCCAATTTAGTTTGTTGTCTATGTGTGTGTGTGTGTGTGTGTGTGTGTGTGTGTGTGTGTGTGTGTGTGTGTGTGTGTGTGTGTGTGTGTGGTGTGTGTGTGTGTGTGTGTGTGTGTGTGTGTGTATGTGTAAGGTGGGTTATTTTTGCATGTAGGGTATTTTAGTGTTTGTATATATAAAATATGAACACACACAAACACCTTTCTCCTCCTCGTCCTCCTTCTCCACCAAACTCCGCCTCTCTCTGGGTTTTTTTTCGTTCTTGTGGGCCACCTGCCTCTCACCCACCCACCCCCACATACTACATCACATTCATTTACCACATCTTGCCTCCCGCCCACACACACACCATCTCACTCGGATTTAGTCAACACCTTCCCTCTCCCCCGTTACTCCATCCCACTAAACTCTGGTATACAACAAAATTATACTAAACCAATATAACTTTAAGATCCCTGAGGCGTATCGATTATGTCCCGATTATATAACTTTCCCCATAACGTAACTTTGTGGTCTTATATACACAACCAGGTAGGATAATTAGTGTTTCAAATTATACGCATCAATTTACCTCTTTGTGGGGTAACTTAATATGATGGGTATAATATATGGGACATAACCAGGAATAGTGAGTGTCCTTATTGTGTGTGTGTGTGTGTGTGTGTAATAATAATAATAATAACAATAATAATAATAAACGGTTTATTGAAAAAGTTTGCAGCCCGAAGGCTGAAAATATACATTGGACATAAATGACTTATTACATACATTGGTGGTTTAGCAAAAGCCTTCATTAGAGAAAGGTGAAGCAACATACAGTGAACATACAGATTAATGATTACACACATAAGAACATAAGAATGGAGGAAACTGCAGCCGGCCTATAGGCCCATACTGGGCAGTCCCATTTACACCCAACCCCTACCTCTCATATAAGCATCCAACCTATGTTTGAAGCTATTCAGCGTATTCGAGTTAATGATGATATTTGGTAACTTGTTCCATTTATCCATTACTCTGTCTCCAAACCAGTGTTTACCTATTTCACGCCTAAATCTAAATTTGTCTAATTTAAAACCATTGTTACGAGTTCGCTCCTGGTTGGATAGTTTGAGTACCTTTGTAATGTCCCCTTTGTTTAGCCCTGACTTCCACTTAAACACCTCTATCAGGTCGCCCCTCCCTCTACGTCTCTCGAGGGAGTGCAAATTAAGATGCTTTAACCTGTCTCTATACTCAAGGCTCCTAATGCCCGGGATTAGTCTTGTCATTCTCCTCTGAATTCTTTCCAATGATTCTATATCCATTCTGTAATACGGTGATCGGAACTGAACTGCGTAATCCAGGTGTGGTCTCACAAGAGCAAGATACAGTTTTAGGATGACCTCGCTAGTCTTGTAACTAACACTCTTTTGTATGAACCCAAGTACTTTATTAGCCTTGTTTTGAGCAAAAACACATTGTTTACTTGGCTTAAGGTTCCTGCTTATCATTACTCCTAAATCTCTCTCGCAGTCGGGTTTCTCTATGGCATCGTTGTTCTTCTGGTATCTGGTTTCTCTGTTTACATCTCCTATACTGAGTACTTTACATTTGTCCACGTTGAATTTCATCTGCCATTTTTCAGACCATTCGAAAAATTTGTTTAGGTCTTCCTGTAGTTTTGCCGAGTCCTCGTCAGATTTAATAACATGTCCTATTTTGGTGTCATCAGCAAATTTACTTATGTTGCTGTCTATGCCGATATCTATGTCGTTTATGTATATAATAAATAATAATGGTCCAAGTACTGAGCCTTGGGGAACTCCACTTGTGACGTTGCTCCAATGGGACTTAGTGCGGTTAATGCTCACTCGCTGTCTCCTGTCCTGTAACCACGCCCTAATCCATTTAAGGATGTTACCTTTGATGCCGATACTGTTCACCACTATTCAACACTGGTTCCATTCCTTTCCCAAATGAAAAAGTAACTTCTGGCGAGAACTTGTTGATATTCCAGTGGGGAGGAGGGTTTAGTGGAGGGGGTTGGTATGGGTCAACATAATAGTTGACGTGGCTGCTGCTGAGCAGCGCCAGGCGGGTCTGACCCGTCTTGACCTGTCTGTGGTCGGTGGTCAAGTGTGGGACGCTAGAGGGGGTGCAAATTTATTAGTGTGTGTGTGTGTGTGTGTGTGTGTGTGTGTGTGTGTGTGTGTGTGTGTGTTACAATTTCAGCCCGGCTTCAAGATGAACTTATTTGTATTATTAGTTCATACGTAAACACATTCACACGAATAAATAAACACACACTAATAAATTTGCACCCCCCCTATCGTCCCACTCACACACACACACACACACACACACACACACACACGACACCATACATATCTGACATATAATAAGCAAAAAGCTAAAAATCGACAGCCAATTTTCCCCGTGAGAGAACAAACGACCAAACCCAAACAATAGTCAACTGCAGTTATTGTAAACCAATTAGTCGACGCAAATTGCATTTTTTGAGAGCCAGCTTTTGTTGTTGTGGCTATCAGCTGATTGATCCCCCCCACCCCTCTCCCTCAACCACCCTCCACCCAACACTCCTCTAGCCTCCACACCCTCCACCCCACCCCTCACCCACCCTCCACTCCTGTAGCCTCCTCACCTCTCTACCCCTCTACCCTATCTTAACCACTGACTGGCCTTATCCTTAACCCTTGTGGTAATATCCTTGTTAATTAGGTTAACTCGCACCTTCTACAAGTTCTTGGCTGGACTTTGATGGGAATTAAATTAGTTATAACCGTGTATATGACATTATTAATTTTTCATATTTTATTGACTTTTTTATAAATTGTTTTCTTAATTAGCATTGACGGATTTTAGGGAATTGTAAATTATTGAGGCAAAATTAAAAACAAAATGATCTAGATATTTTAACAGTAAATTATGCAAATCAAAATGTCTTCGATTTTGCGAGTTTAGTCAGTTGGAAGTACTCATAAACACCACGTATCATATAATGACTTATCATTTTACATACAATAAGTTATCAGGGAATGCAAATATTCTATAGTATCCATAATAATACGAGTTATGATCTGTGTTCTGCTGCTGACTTGTACAATATGGAGAGCATCTTAAGGAACAATTTGCGAAGTTTCTGACAACCACAATATATTATCTCGGTACAGCTGGTTGGGGTGACGCTTAATGACATTACAAAGAACGGTATTGATTATGCTCATTCCGTATCCATCCAAACGTTCCGGAAATTCATGGTTTGATAGTGTACTACCAGCCTTTCTCGACACCATAGCTTCATGGTGCACTACCAGCTTTTCTCTACACCATAGCTTCATGGTGTACTACCAGCCTTTCTCTACACTATAGCTTCATGGTGTACTACCAGCCTATCTCTACACCATAGCTTCATGGTGTACTACCAGCCTTTCTCTACACCATAGCTTCATGGTGTACTACCAGCCTTTCTCTACACCATAGCTTCATGGTGTACTACCAGCCTTTCTCTACACCATAGTTTCATGGTGTACTACCAGCCTTTCTCTACACCATAGCTTCATGGTGTACTACCAGCCTTTCTCTACACCATAGCTTCATGGTGTACTACCAACCTTTCTCTACACCATAGCTTCATGGTGTACTACCAACCTTTCTCTACACCATAGCTTCATGGTGTACTACCAGCCTTTCTCTACACCATAGCTTCATGGTGTACTATCAACATTTTCTCTACACCATAGCTTCATGGTGTACTACTAGCATTTCTCTACACCATAGCTTCATGGTGTACTACCAGCCTTTCTCTACACCATAGTTTCATAGTGTACTTCCAACCTTTCTCTACACCATAGATTCATAGTGTATATTACCAGCCTTTCTTTACACTATAGATTTACAGTGCAAATGAAAATGAAGAGCATCTCTTATTTGCGGTTAACTTTGAAGAACAGTTCATCGAGAGAGTCTGTTTGATGGACAATATAAATTCTGTAAACCAATTTTTCAGGCGATCAGGGTTCCTTCTGTGAGTTCTTCTCTCAGATAATCCAGTAAGTCCGGTGCTCACTCAACACTGCCCATGGTGTGTTTTATTATTAAAGAGGTCGTGATATACCCAGTTAATACGCAGAGTGGTAACAATGCCTTTGCTGAGTCCCTTGAATTTTCCTTCGATGTTCCAGACAGAAGCCATACTTGTTTATATCGCATATGTAGGAAATAAGACACTAGTAGAAGTGAGATATCAGTGTGTGTCTTCATGATACAGCAACCGCTTACACTGACTATGGACAGCCTGCAAGACAAGATGTATGTCCACTTCTCGTTATGTAGATCTCAGCTGGGCACATCGGCGGTTCTTAATAATTATTGTGTTTCTAGCTCATCGATGCAATTACCAGCAACGATAATTTCCTTATTTTCTGAAGCTGTGTAAGGTCTGAAACGCTGCTTCAAGTCTTTGGAAGAGGCCCTCACAACCTAGAGCAAGAGGCTCCTCACAACCTTCAGTAACAGGCCCCTGACAACCTCCAGTAAGAGGCCCCTCACAACCTTCAGTAACAGGCCCCTCACAACCTCCAGTAAGAGGCTCCTCACAACCTTCAGTAACAGGCCCCCTGACAACCTCCAGTAAGAGGCCCCTCACAACCTTCAGTAACAGGCCCCTCACAACCTCCAGTAAGAGGCCCCTCACGACCTAAAGTAAGAGGCACCTCATAACCTTCAGGAGGAGGCCCTCACAACCTTCAGTAAGAGGCCCCTCACAACCTACAGAAAGAGGACCTCACAACCTACAGTAAGAGGCCCTCACAACCTACAGTAAGAGGCCCTCACAACCTACAGTAAGAGGCCCCTTATGACCTTCAGTAAGAGGCCCCTCACTACCTTCAGTAAAAGGCCCCTCACGACCTTCAGTCAGAGGCCCCTCACGACCTTCAGTAAGAGGCCCCTCACAACCTTCAGTAAGAGGCCCTTCACGACCTTCAGTAAGAGGCCCTTACGACCTACATTAAGAGGCCCTCACAACATTCAGTAAGAGGCCCCTCACGACCTACAGTAAGAGGCCCCTCACGACCTACATTAAGAGGCCCCTCACGACCTACATTAAGAGGCCCCTCACGACCTTCAGTAAAAGGCCCCACACGACCTACAGTAAGAGGCCCATCAAGACCTTCAGTAAGAGGCCCCTCACAACCTCCAATAAGAGCCCGCTCACAACCTTCAGTAGGAGGCCCCTCACGACCTTCAGTAAGAGGCCCTCACGACCTACAGTAAGAGGTCCCCCACGACCTACAGTAAGAGGCCCCTCACGACCTACATTAAGAGGTCCCTCACGACCTACAGTAACAGGACCCTCACGACCTACAGTAAGAGGCTCCTCACGACCTTCAGTAAGAGGCCCTCACGACCTACAGTAAGAGGCCCCTCACGACCTTCAGTAAGAGGCCCTCACGACCTACAGTAAGAGGCCCTCACAACCTTCAGTAAGAGGCCCGCACGACATACAGTAAGAGGCCCCTCATAACCTTCAGGAAGAGGCCCCTCATAACCTTCAGGAAGAGGCCCTCACGACCTACAGTAAGAGGCCCTCACAACCTTCAGTAAGAGGCCCGCACGACATACAGTAAGAGGCCCCTCATAACCTTCAGGAAGAGGACCCTCACAACCTACAGTAAGAGGCCCTCACAACCCTTAATAAGAGGCCCCTCATGACCTTCAGTAAGAGGCCCCTGACGGCCCTCAGGAAGAGGCCCCTCACAACCTGCAGTAAGAGGCCCCTCACGACATTCAGTAAGAGGTCCCTCACGACCTTCAGTAAAAGGCCCTCACAACCTACAGTAAGAAGCCCCTCACAAACTTCAGTAAGAGGTCCCTCACGACCTTCAGTAAGAGGCCCTCACAACCTACAGTAAGAGGCCCCTCACGACCTTCCGTAAGAGGCCCCTCATGACCTTCAGGAAGAGGCCCTTAAGACCTTCAGTAAGAAGCCCCTCACAACGTTCAGTAAGAGGCCCTCACGACCTACAGTAAGAGGCCCTCACAACCTTCCGTAAGAGGCCCCTCACGACCTTCAGGAAGAGGCCCTCACGACTTACAGCAAGAGGTCCTTCACGACCTACAGCAAGAGGCCCCTCACGACCTACAGTAAGAGGCCCCTCACAACCTACATTAACAGGCACCTAATAACCATCAGTAAGAGGCCTCTCACGACCTTCAGAAAGAGGTCCCCCACGACCTTCAGTAAGAGGCCCCTCACATCCTACAGTAAGAGGCCCCTCACGACCTACATTAAGAGGCCCCTCACGAGCTTCAGTAAGAGTCCCTCACAACCTTCAGAAAGAGGTCCCTCACGACCAACAGTAAGAGGTTCCTCACGACTTTCAGTAAGAGGCCCTCACGACCTACAGTAAGAGGCCCCTCACGACCTTCAGTAAGAGGCCCTCACGACCTACAGTAAGAGGCCCTCACAACCTTCAGTAAGAGGCCCTCACGACCTACAGTAAGATGCCCCTCATGACCTACAGGAAGAGGCCCTCACGACCTACAGTAAGAGGCCCCTCACGACCCTCAGTAAGAGGACCCTCACGACCTTCGGTAAGAGGCCCTCACAATATTCAGTAAGAGGCCCTCACAACCTACAGTAAGAGGCCCTCACAACCTTTAGTAAGAGGCCCCTCACGACCTTCAGTAAGAGGCCCCTGACGACCTTCAGGAAGAGGCCCCTCACAACCTACAGTAAGAGGCCCCTGACGACCTTCAGTAAGAGGCCCCTCACGACCTACAGTAAGTAGCCCTCACAATATTCAGCAAGAGGCCCTCACAACCTACAGTAAGAAGCCCTCACAACCTACAGTAAGAGGCCCTCACAACCTTCAGTAAGATGTCCCTCAAGACCTTCAGTAAGAGGCCCTCACAACCTACAGTAAGAGGCCCCTCACAACCTTCAGTAAGAGGTCCCTCACGACCTACAGTAAGAGGCCCCTCACGACCTACAGTAAGAGGCCCCTCACGACCTTCAGTAAGAGGCTGTATCAACCTTCAGTAAGAGGCACCTCACGACCTACAGTAAGAGGCCCTCACAACCTTTAGTGAGAAGCCCCTCACGACCTTCAGTAAGAGGCCCTCACGACCTGCAGTCAGAGGCCCTCACAACCTTCCGTAAGAGGCCCCTCACGACCTACAGTAAGAGGCCCCTCACAACCTACATTAACAGGCCCCTAATAACCATCAGTAAGAGGCCCCTCACGACCTACAGTAAGAGGCCAATCACGACCTTCAGTAAGAGGCCGTATCAACCTTCAGTAAGAGGCCCCTCACGACCTACAGTAAGAGGCCCCTCACAACCTACATTAACAGGCACCTAATAACCATCAAAAAGAGGCCCCTCACGACCTTCAGTAAGAGGCCCCTCACGACCTTCAGTAAGAGGCCGTCACAACATTCAGTAAAAGGTCCCTCACGACCTACAGTAAGAGGCCCCTCACGACCTACATTAACAGGCCCCTAATAACCATCAGTAAGAGGCCCCTCACGACCTACAGTAACAGGACCCTCACGACCTACAGTAAGAGGCTCCTCACGACCTTCAGTAAGAGGCCCTCACGACCTACAGTAAAAGGCCCCTCACGACCTTCAGTAAGAGGCCCTCACGACCTACAGTAACAGGACCCTCACGACCTACAGTAGGAGGCTCCTCACGACCTTCAGTAAGAGGCCCCTCACGACCTTCATCAAGAGGCCCCTCACGACCTTCGGTAAGAGGCCCTCACAATATTCAGAAAGAGGCCCCTCACGACCTTCAGTAAGAGGCCCCTGACGACCTTCAGGAAGAGGACCCTCACAACCTTCAGTAACAGGCCCCTCACAACCTCCAGTAAGAGGCTCCTCACAACCTTCAGTAACAGGCCCCCTGACAACCTCCAGTAAGAGGCCCCTCACAACCTTCAGTAACAGGCCCCTCACAACCTCCAGTAAGAGGCCCCTCACGACCTAAAGTAAGAGGCACCTCATAACCTTCAGGAGGAGGCCCTCACAACCTTCAGTAAGAGGCCCTCACAACCTACAGTAAGAGGCCCTCACAACCTACAGTAAGAGGCCGCTTATGACCTTCAGTAAGAGGCCCCTCACTACCTTCAGTAAAAGGCCCCTCACGACCTTCAGTCAGAGGCCCCTCACGACCTTCAGTAAGAGGCCCCTCACAACCTTCAGTAAGAGGCCCTTCACGACCTTCAGTAAGAGGCCCATACGACCTACATTAAGAGGCCCTCACAACATTCAGTAAGAGGCCCCTCACGACCTAAAGTAAGAGGCACCTCATAACCTTCAGGAGGAGGCCCTCACAACCTTCAGTAAGAGGCCCCTCACAACCTACAGTAAGAGGCCCCTCACGACCTACAGTAAGTAGCCCTCACAATATTCAGTAAGAGGCCCTCACAACCTACAGTAAGAAGCCCTCACAACCTACAGTAAGAGGCCCTCACAACCTTCAGTAAGATGTCCCTCAAGACCTTCAGTAAGAGGCCCTCACAACCTACAGTAAGAGGCCCCTCACAACCTTCAGTAAGAGGTCCCTCACGACCTACAGTAAGAGGCCCCTCACGACCTACAGTAAGAGGCCCCTCACGACCTTCAGTAAGAGGCTGTATCAACCTTCAGTAAGAGGCACCTCACGACCTACAGTAAGAGGCCCTCACAACCTTTAGTGAGAAGCCCCTCACGACCTTCAGTAAGAGGCCCTCACGACCTGCAGTCAGAGGCCCTCACAACCTTCCGTAAGAGGCCCCTCACGACCTACAGTAAGAGGCCCCTCACAACCTACATTAACAGGCCCCTAATAACCATCAGTAAGAGGCCCCTCACGACCTACAGTAAGAGGCCCCTCATGACCTTCAGTAAGAGGCCGTATCAACCTTCAGTAAGAGGCCCCTCACGACCTACAGTAAGAGGCCCCTCACAACCTACAGTAAGAGGCCCTCACAACCTACAGTAAGAGGCCCTCACAACCTACAGTAAGAGGCCCTCACAACCTACAGTATGAGGCCCCTTATGACCTTCAGTAAGAGGCCCCTCACTACCTTCAGTAAATGGCCCCTCACGACCTTCAGTCAGAGGCCCCTCACGACCTTCAGTAAGAGGCCCCTCACAACCTTCAGTAAGAGGCCCTTCACGACCTTCAGTAAGAGGCCCTTACGACCTACATTAAGAGGCCCTCACAACCCCCAGTAAGAGGCCCCTCACGACCTAAAGTAAGAGGCACCTCATAACCTTCAGGAGGAGGCCCTCAAAACCTTCAGGAAGAGGTCCCTCACAACCTACAGTAAGAGGCCCTTACAACCTACAGTAAGAGGCCCTCACAACCTACAGTAAGAGGCCCTCACAACCTACAGTAAGAGGCCCTCACAACCTACAGTAAGAGGCCCTCACAACCTCCAATAAGAGCCCGCTCACAACCTTCAGTAGGAGGCCCCTCACGACCTTCAGTAAGAGGCCCTCACGACCTACAGTAAGAAGTCCCCCACGACCTACAGTAAGAGGCCCCTCACGACCTACATTAAGAGGTCCCTCACGACCTACAGTAACAGGACCCTCACGACCTACAGTAAGAGGCTCCTCACGACCTTCAGTAAGAGGCCCTCACGACCTACAGTAAGAGGCCCCTCACGACCTTCAGTAAGAGGCCATCACGACCTACAGTAAGAGGCCCTCACAACCTTCAGTAAGAGGTTCGCACGACATACAGTAAGAGGCCCCTAATAACCTTCAGGAAGAGGCCCCTCATAACCTTCAGGAAGAGGCCCTCACGACCTACAGTAAGAGGCCCCTCACGACCTTCATCAAGAGGCCCCTCACGACCATCGGTAAGAGGCCCTCACAATATTCAGAAAGAGGCCCCTCACGACCTTCAGTAAGAGGCCCCTGACGACCTTCAGGAAGAGGACCCTCACAACCCTTAATAAGAGGCCCCTCATGACCTTCAGTAAGAGGCCCCTGATGGCCTTCAGGAAGAGGCCCCTCACAGCCTGCAGTAAGAGGCCCCTCACGACCTTCAGTAAGAGGTCCCTCACGACCTTCAGTAAAAGGCCCTCACAACCTACAGTAAGAAGCCCCTCACAAACTTCAGTAAGAGGTCCCTCACGACCTTCAGTAAGAGGCCCTCACAACCTACAGTAAGAGGCCCCTCACGACCTTCCGTAAGAGGCCCCTCATGACCTTCAGGAAGAGGCCCTTAAGACCTTCAGTAAGAAGCCCCACACAACCTTCAGTAAGAGGCCCTCACGACCTACAGTAAGAGGCCCTCACAACCTTCCGTAAGAGGCCCCTCACGACCTTCAAGAAGAGGCCCTCACGACTTACAGCAAGAGGTCCATCACAACCTACAGTAAGAGGCCCCTCACGACCTACAGTAAGAGGCCCCTCACAACCTACATTAACAGGCACCTAATAACCATCAGTAAGAGGCCTCTCACGACCTTCAGAAAGAGGTCCCCCACGACCTTCAGTAAGAGGCCCCTCACATCCTACAGTAAGAGGCCCCTCACGACCTACATTAAGAGGCCCCTCACGAGCTTCAGTAAGAGTCCCTCACAACCTTCAGTAAGAGGCCCTCACAACCTACAGGAAGAGGCCCCTCACGACCTTCCGTAAGAGGCCCCTCATGACCTTCAGGAAGAGGCCCTTAAGACCTTCAGTAAGAAGCCCCTCACAACCTTCAGTAAGAGGCCCTCACGACCTACAGTAAGAGGCCTTCACAACCTTCCGTAAGAGGCCCCTCACGACCTTCAGGAAGAGGCCCTCACGACTTACAGCAAGAGGTCCTTCACGACCTACAGTAAGAGGCCCCTCACAACCTACATTAACAGGCACCTAATAACCATCAGTAAGAGGCCTCTCACGACCTTCAGAAAGAGGTCCCCCACGACCTTCAGTAAGAGGCCCCTCACATCCTACAGTAAGAGGCCCCTCACGACCTACATTAAGAGGCCCCTCACGAGCTTCAGTAAGAGTCCCTCACAACCTTCAGTAAGAGGCCCTCACAACCTACAGGAAGAGGCCCCTCACGACCTTCCGTAAGAGGCCCCTCATGACCTTCAGGAAGAGGCCCTTAAGACCTTCAGTAAGAAGCCCCTCACAACCTTCAGTAAGAGGCCCTCACGACCTACAGTAAGAGGCCTTCACAACCTTCCGTAAGAGGCCCCTCACGACCTTCAGGAAGAGGCCCTCACGACTTACAGCAAGAGGTCCTTCACGACCTACAGTAAGAGGCCCCTCACAACCTACATTAACAGGCACCTAATAACCATCAGTAAGAGGCCTCTCACGACCTTCAGAAAGAGGTCCCCCACGACCTTCAGTAAGAGGCCCCTCACATCCTACAGTAAGAGGCCCCTCACGACCTACATTAAGAGGCCCCTCACGAGCTTCAGTAAGAGTCCCTCAAAACCTTCAGAAAGAGGTCCCTCACGACCAACAGTAAGAGGTTCCTCACGACTTTCAGTAAGAGGCCCTCACGACTTACAGTAAGAGGCCCCTCACGACCTTCAGTAAGAGGCCCTCACGACCTACAGTAAGAGGCCCCCACAACCTTCAGTAAGAGGCCCTCACGACCTACAGTAAGAGGCCCCTCATGACCTACAGGAAGAGGCCCTCACGACCTACAGTAAGAGGCCCCTCACGACCTTCAGTAAGAGGACCCTCACGACCTTCGGTAAGAGGCCCTCACAATATTCAGTAAGAGGCCCTCACAACCTACAGTAAGAGGCCCTCACAACCTTTAGTAAGAGGCCCCTCACGACCTTCAGTAAGAGGCCCCTGACGACCTTCAGGAAGAGGCCCCTCACAACTTACAGTAAGAGGCCCCTGACGACCTTCAGTAAGAGGCCCCTCACGACCTACAGTAAGTAGCCCTCACAATATTCAGAAAGAGGCCCTCACAACCTACAGTAAGAAGCCCTCACAACCTACAGTAAGAGGCCCTCACAACCTTCAGTAAGATGTCCCTCAAGACCTTCAGTAAGAGGCCCTCACAACCTACAGTAAGAGGCCCCTCACAACCTTCAGTAAGGGGTCCCTCACGACCTACAGTAAGAGGCCCCTCACTACCTACATTAAGAGGCCCCTCACGACCTTCAGTAAGAGGCTGTATCAACCTTCAGTAAGAGGCACCTCACGACCTACAGTAAGAGGCCCTCACAACCTTTAGTGAGAAGCCCCTCACGACCTTCAGTAAGAGGCCCTCACGACCTGCAGTCAGAGGCCCTCACAACCTTCCGTTAGAGGCCCCTCACGACCTACAGTAAGAGGCCCCTCACAACCTACAT
Source organism: Homarus gammarus (assembly GCA_958450375.1). NCBI lineage: Eukaryota > Metazoa > Arthropoda > Malacostraca > Decapoda > Nephropidae > Homarus > Homarus gammarus. The sequence goes on from CAUDMG010003804.1 coordinate 2,319,743, forward strand.
TAACAGGCCCCTAATAACCATCAGTAAGAGGCCCCTCACGACCTACAGTAAGAGGCCCCTCACGACCTTCAGTAAGAGGCCGTATCAACCTTCAGTAAGAGGCCCCTCACGACCTACAGTAAGAGGCCCCTCACAACCTACATTAACAGGCACCTAATAACCATCAAAAAGAGGCCCCTCACGACCTTCAGTAAGAGGCCCCTCACGACCTTCAGTAAGAGGCCCCTCACGACCTTCAGTAAGACGCCGTCACAACATTCAGTAAAAGGTCCCTCACGACCTACAGTAAGAGGCCCCTCACGACCTACATTAACAGGCCCCTAATAACCATCAGTGAGGCCCCTCACGACCTACAGCAAGAGGCCCCTCACGACCTTCAGTAAGAGGTCGTATCAACCTTCAGTAAGAGGCCCCTCACGACCTACAGTAAGAGGCCCCTCACAACCTACATTAACAGGCACCTAATAACCATCAAAAAGAGGCCCCTCACGACCTTCAGTAAGAGGCCCCTCACGACCTTCAGTAAGAGGCCCTCACGACCTACAGTAAGAGGTCCCCCACGACCTACAGTAAGAGGCCCCTCACGACCTACATGAAGAGGTCCCTCACGACCTACAGTAACAGGACCCTCACGACCTACAGTAAGAGGCTCCTCACGACCTTCAGTAAGAGGCCCTCACGACCTACAGTAAGAGGCCCCTCACGACCTTCAGTAAGAGGCCCTCACGACCTACAGTATGAGGCCCTCACAACCTTCAGTAAGAGGCCCTCACGACCTACAGTAAGAGGCCCCTCATAACCTTCAGGAAGAGGCCCCTCATAACCTTCAGGAAGAGGCCCTCACGACCTACAGTAAGAGGCCCCTCACGACCTTCATCAAGAGGCCCCTCACGACCTTCGGTAAGAGGCCCTCACAATATTCAGAAAGAGGCCCCTCACGACCTTCAGTAAGAGGCCCCTGACGACCTTCAGGAAGAGGACCCTCACAACCTTCAGTAACAGGCCCCTCACAACCTCCAGTAAGAGGCTCCTCACAACCTTCAGTAACAGGCCCCCTGACAACCTCCAGTAAGAGGCCCCTCACAACCTTCAGTAACAGGCCCCTCACAACCTCCAGTAAGAGGCCCCTCACGACCTAAAGTAAGAGGCACCTCATAACATTCAGGAGGAGGCCCTCACAACCTTCAGTAAGAGGCCCCTCACAACCTACAGTAAGAGGCCCTCACAACCTACAGTAAGAGGCCCTGACAACCTACAGTAAGAGGCCCTCACAACCTACAGTGAGAGGCCCCTTATGACCTTCAGTAAGAGGCCCCTCACTACCTTCAGTAAAAGGCCCCTCACGACCTTCAGTCAGAGGCCCCTCACGACCTTCAGTAAGAGGCCCCTCACAACCTTCAGTAAGAGGCCCTTCACGACCTTCAGTAAGAGGCCCTTACGACCTACATTAAGAGGCCCCTCACGACCTACATTAAGAGGCCCCTCACGACCTTCAGTAAAAGGCCCCACACGACCTACAGTAAGAGGCCCATCAAGACCTTCAGTAACAGGCCCCTTACAACCTCCAATAAGAGCCCGCTCACAACCTTCAGTAGGAGGCCCCTCACGACCTTCAGTAAGAGGCCCTCACGACCTACAGTAAGAGGTCCCCCACGACCTACAGTAAGAGGCCCCTCACGACCTACATTAAGAGGTCCCTCCCGACCTACAGTAACAGGACCCTCACGACCTACAGTAAGAGGCTCCTCACGACCTTCAGTAAGAGGCCCTCACGACCTACAGTAAGAGGCCCCTCACGACCTTCAGTAAGAGGCCCTCACGACCTACAGTAAGAGGCCCTCACAACCTTCAGTAAGAGGCCCGCACGACATACAGTAAGAGGCCCCTCATAACCTTCAGGAAGAGGCCCCTCATAACCTTCAGGAAGAGGCCCTCGCGACCTACAGTAAGAGGCCCCTCACGACCTTCATCAAGAGGCCCCTCACGACCATCGGTAAGAGGCCCTCACAATATTCAGAAAGAGGCCCCTCACGACCTTCAGTAAGAGGCTCCTGACGACCTTCAGGAAGAGGACCCTCACAACCCTTAATAAGAGGCCCCTCATGACCTTCAGTAAGAGGCCCCTGACGGCCTTCAGGAAGAGGCCCCTCACAACCTGCAGTAAGAGGCCCCTCACGACCTTCAGTAAGAGGTCCTTCACGACCTTCAGTAAAAGGCCCTCACAACCTACAGTAAGAAGCCTCTCACAAACATCAGTAAGAGGTCCCTCACGACCTTCAGTAAGTGGCCCTCACAACCTACAGTAAGAGGCCCCTCACGACCTTCCGTAAGAGGGCCCTCATGACCTTCAGGAAGAGGCCCTTAAGACCTTCAGTAAGAAGCCCCTCACAACCTTCAGTAAGAGGCCCTCACGACCAACAGTAAGAGGCCCTCACAACCTTCCGTAAGAGGCCCCTCACGACCTTCAAGAAGAGGCCCTCACGACTTACAGCAAGAGGTCTTTCACGACCTACAGTAAGAGGCCCCTCACAACCTACATTAACAGGCACCTAATAACCATCAGTAAGAGGCCTCTCACGACCTTCAGAAAGAGGTCCCCCACGACCTTCAGTAAGAGGCCCCTCACAACCTACAGTAAGAGGCCCCTCACGACCTACATTAAGAGGCCCCTCACGAGCTTCAGAAAGAGGTCCCTGACGACCAATAGTAAGAGGTTCCTCACGACTTTCAGTAAGAGGCCCTCACGACCTACAGTAAGAGGCCCCTCACGACCTTCAGTAAGAGGCCCTCACGACCTACAGTAAGAGGCTCTCACAACCTTCAGTAAGAGGCCCTCACGACCTACAGTAAGAGGCCCCTCATGACCTACAGGAAGAGGCCCTCACGACGTACAGTAAGAGGCCCCTCACGACCTTCAGTAAGAGGACCCTCACGACCTTTGGTAAGAGGCCCTCACAATATTCAGTAAGAGGCCCACACAACCTACAGTAAGAGGCCCTCACAACCTTTAGTAAGAGGCCCCTCACGACCTTCAGTAAGAGGCCCCTGACGACCTTCAGGAAGAGGCCCCTCACAACCTACAGCAAGAGGCCCCTCACGACCTTCAGTACGAGGCCCCTCACGACCTACAGTAAGTAGCCCTCACAATATTCAGTAAGAGGCCCTCACAACCTACAGTAGGAAGCCCTCACAACCTACAGTAAGAGGCCCTCACAACCTTCAGTAAGATGTCCCTCACGACCTTCAGTAAGAGACCCTCACAACCTACAGTAAGAGGCCCCTCACAACCTTCAGTAAGAGGCCCCTCACGACCTACAGTAAGAGGCCCCTCACGACCTTCAGTAAGAGGCTGTATCAACCTTCAGTAAGAGGCACCTCACGACCTACAGTAAGAGGCCCTCACAACCTTTAGTGAGAATCCCCTCACGACCTTCAGTAAGAGGCCCTCACGACTTGCAGTAAGAGGCCCTCACAACCTTCCGTAAGAGGCCCCTCACGACCTACAGTAAGAGGCCCCTCACAACCTACATTAACAGGCCCCTAATAACCATCAGTAAGAGGCCCCTCACGACCTACAGTAAGAGGCCCCTCACGACCTTCAGTAAGAGGCCGTATCAACCTTCAGTAAGAGGCCCCTCACGACCTACAGTAAGAGGCCCCTCACAACCTACATTAACAGGCACCTAATAACCATCAAAAAGAGGCTCCTCACGACCTTCAGTAAGAGGCCCCTCACGACCTTCAGTAAGAGGCCGTCACAACATTCAGTAAAAGGTCCCTCACGACCTACAGTAAGAGGCCCCTCACGACCTACATTAACAGGCCCCTAATAACCATCAGTAAGAGGCCCCTCACGACCTACAGTAAGAGGCCCCTCACGACCTTCAGTAAGAGGCCGTATCAACCTTCAGTAAGAGGCCCCTCACGACCTACAGTAAGAGGCCCCTCACAACCTACATTAACAGGCACCTTATAACCATCTAAAAGAGGCCCCTCACGCCCTTCAGTAAGAGGCCCCTCACGACCTTCAGTAAGAGGCCCTCACGACCTACAGTAAGAAGTCCCCCACGACCTACAGTAAGAGGCCCCTTACGACCTACATTAAGAGGTCCCTCACGACCTACAGTAACAGGACCCTCACGACCTACAGTAAGAGGCTCCTCACGACCTTCAGTAAGAGGCCCTCACGACCTACAGTAAGAGGCCCCTCACGACCTTCAGTAAGAGGCCCTCACGACCTACAGTAAAAGGCCCTCACAACCTTCAGTAAGAGGCCCTCACGACCTACAGTAAGAGGCCCCTCATAACCTTCAGGAAGAGGCCCCTCATAACCTTCAGGAAGAGGCCCTCACGACCTACAGTAAGAGGCCCCTCACGACCTTCATCAAGAGGCCCCTCACAACCTTCGGTAAGAGGCCCTCAAAATATTCAGAAAGAGGCCCCTCACGACCTTCAGTTAGAGGCTCCTGACGACCTTCAGGAAGAGGACACCTCACAACCTACAGTTAGAGGCCCTCACAACCTTTAATAAGAAGCCCCTCACGACCTTCAGTAAGAGGCCCCTGACGGCCTTCAGGAAGAGGCCCCCCACAACCTACAGTAAGAGGCCCCTCACGACCTTCAGTAAGAGGTCCCTCACGACCTTCAGTAAAAGGCCCTCACAACCTACAGTAAGAAGCCCCTCACAAACTTCATAAGAGGTCCCTCACGACCTTCCGCAAGAGGCCCCTCATGACCTTCAGGAAGAGGCCCTCACGACCTGCAGTAAGAAGCCCCACACGACCTTCAGTAAGAAGCCCCTCACAACCTTCAGTAAGAGGCCCTCACGACCTACAGTAAGAGGCCCTCACAACCTTCCGTAAGAGGCCCCTCACGACCTTCAGGAAGAGGCCCTCACGACTTACAGCAAGAGGTCCTTCACGACCTACAGTAAGAGGCCCCTCACGACCTACAGTAAGAGGCCCCTCACAACCTACATTAACAGGCACCTAATAACCATCAGTAAGAGGCCTCTCACGACCTTCAGAAAGAGGTCCCCCACGACCTTCAGTAAGAGAACCCTCACGACCTACAGTAAGAGGCCCCTCAAGACCTACATTAAGAGGCCCCTCACGACCTACAGTAAGAGGCCCCTCACGACCTTCAGTTAGAGGCCCTCACGACCTACAGTAAGAGGCCCTCACAACCTTCAGTAAGAGGCCCTCACGACCTACAGTAAGAGGCCCTTCATGACCTAAGGGAGAGGCCCTCACGACCTGCAGTAAGAGGCCCCTCACGACCTTCAGTAAGAGGACCCTCACGACCTTCGGTAAGAGGCCCTCACAATATTCAGTAAGAGGCCCTCACAACCTACAGTAATAGGCCCTCACAACCTTTAGTAAGAGGCCCCTCACGACCTTCAGTAAGAGGCCCCTGACGACCTTCAGGAAGAGGCCCCTCACAACCTACAGTAAGAGGCCCCTCGCGACCTTCAGTAAGAGGCCCCTCACGACCTACAGTAAGTAGCCCTCACAATATTCAGTAAGAGGCCCTCACAACCTACAGTAAGAAGCCCTCACAACTTATATTAAGAGGCCCTCACAACCTTCAGTAAGATGTCCCTCACGACCTTCAGTAAGAGGCCCTCACAAGCTACAGTAAGAGTCCCTCATAACCTTAAGGAAGAGGTCCCTCGCGACCTACAGAAGGAGCCCCTCACGACCTACAGAAAGAGGCCCCCCACGACCTTCAGTAAGAGGCCCCTCACGACCTTCAGTAAGAGGCCCCTCACAACCTACAGTAAGAGTCCCTCATAACTTTCAGTAGGAGGTCCCTCACGACCTACAGTTAGATGCCCCTCACGACCTACAGTAGGAGCCCCACACGTCCTACAGTAAGAGGTCCCTCACGACGTACAGTAGGAGACCCTCACGACCTACAAAAAGAGGCCCCCCACGACCTACAGTAAGAGGCCCCTCACAACCTTCAGTAAGAGGCCCCTCACAACCTTCAGTAAGAGGCCCCTCACGACCAACAGTAGGAGCCCCTCACGACCTACAGAAAGAGGCCCCCCACGACCTACAGTATGAGGCCCCTCACAACCTTCAGTAAGAGGCCCCTCACGACATACAGTAGGAGCCCCTCACGACCTTCAGTAAGAGGACCTCCACGACCTTCAGTAAGATGCCCCTCAAGACCTTTAGTGAGAGGCCCCTCACGACCTTCAGTAAGAGGCCCTCACGACCTACAGTAAGAGGCCGCTCACGACCTACAGTAGGAGCCCCTCACGACCTACAGTACGAGGCCCCTCACGACCTACAGTTGGAGCCCCTCACGACTTTCTGTAAGAGGCCCTCACGACCTACAGAAGGAGCCCCTCACGACCTACAGTAAGAGGCCCTCACGACCTACAGTAAGAGGCCCCTTACAACCTTCCGTAAGAGGCCCTCACGACCAACAGTAAGAGGCCCCTCACGACCAACAGTAAGAGGCCCCTCACGACCTACAGTAAGAGGCCCTCACAACCTTCAGTAAGAGGCCCCTCACAACCTTCAGTAAGAGGCCCCTCACGACCTTCAGTAATTGGTCCTCACGACCTTCAGTAAGGGGCCCTTCACGACCTACTTTAAGAGTTCCCTCACGACCTACAGTAAGAGGCCCCTCACAACCTTCAGTAAGAGGCCCCTCACGATCTACAGTAAGGGGCCCCTCACGACCTGCATTAAGAGTTCCCTCACGACCTACAGTAAGAGGCCCCTCACAACCTTCAGTAGGAGGCCCTCACGACCTTCAGTAAGAGTACCCCCACGACATTCAGTAAGAGGCCCCTCACGACCTTCAGTAAGAGGTCCCTCACGACCTACAGTAAGAGGCCCCTTACGACCTACAGTACGAGGCCCCTCACGACCTTCAGCAAGAGGCCCCCCATGACCTACAGTAGGAGCCCCTCACGACCTACAGAAAGAGGCCCCCCACGACCTACAGTAAGAGGCCCCTCACAACCTTCAGTAAGAGGCCCCTCACAACCTTAAGTAAGAGGCCCCTCACGACCTACAGTAGGAGCCCCTCACGACCTACAGAAAGAGGCCCCACACGACCTACAGTATGAGGCCCCTCACAACCTACAGTATGAGGCCCCTCACAACCTTCAGTAAGAGGCCCCTCACGACCTACAGTAGGAGCCCCTCACGACCTTCAGTAAGAGGACCCGCACGACCTTCAGTAAGATGCACCTCAAGACCTTCAGTGAGATGCACCTCAAGACCTTTAGTGAGAGGCCCCTCACGACCTTCAGTAAGGGGCCCTCACGACCTATAGTAGGAGCTCCTCACGACCTACAGTAAGAGGCCCCTCACGACCTACAGTAGGAGCCCCTCACGACCTTCAGTAAGAGGCCCTCACGACCTACAGTAGGAGCCCCTCACGACCTACAGTAAGAGGCGCTCACGACCTACAGTAAGAGACCCCTCACAACCTTCAGTAAGAGGCCCCTCACGACCTTCAGTAATTGGTCCTCACGACCTTCAGTAAGGGGCCCCTCACGACCTACATTAAGAGTTCCCTCACGACCTACAGTAAGAGGCCCCTCACAACCTTCAGTAAGAGGCCCCTCACGACCTACAGTAAGGGGCCCCTCACGACCTACATTAAGAGTTCCCTCAAGACCTACAGTAAGAGGCCCCTCACAACCTTCAGTAAGAGGCCCTCATGACCTTCAGTATGAGTACCCCCACGACCTTCAGTAAGAGGCCCCTCACGACCTTCAGTAAGAGGCCCCTCACGACCTTCAGTAAGAGGCCCCTCACAACCTACAGTACGAGGCCCCTCACGACCTTCAGTAAGAGGCCCCTCACGACCTACAGTAAGAGGCCCCTCACGACCTACGCTAAGAGGCCCCTAAAGACCTTCAGTAAGAGGCCCCTCAAGACCTTCAGTAAGAGGCCCGCACGACCTTCAGTAAGAGGACCCCCACGACCATCAGTAAAAGGCCCTTCACGACCTAGAGTAAGAGTCCCTCACAACCTTCAGTAAGAGGTCCCTCACGACCTACAGTAAGAGGCCCCTCACGACCTACAGTAAGAGCCCCTCACGACCTACAGAAAGAGGCCCCCACGACCTACATTAAGAGGCACCTCACGACCTACAGTAAGCGGCCCTCACAACCTACAGTAAGAGTCCCTCACAACCTTCAGTAAGAGGTCCCTCACGACCTACAGTAACAGGCCTTTCACAACCTTAAGTAAGAGGCCCCTCACGACCTACAGTAAGAGGCCCCTCATGACCTACAGTAAGAGGTCCAACACGACCTACAGTAAGAGGCCCTCACGACCTTCAGTAAGAGATCCCTCAAGACCTTCAGTAAGAGGCCTTTCACAACCTTCAGTAAGAGGCCCCTCACGACCTACAGTAAGAGGCCCCTCATGACCTACAGTAAGAGGCCCCTCACAACCTCCAATAAGAGGCCCCTCACGACCTTCAGTAAGAGGCCCCTCACGACCTTCAGTAAGAGGCCCCTCACGACCTTCAGTAAGACGCCCTTACGACCTTCAGTAAGAGGTCCCTCACGACCTACAGTAAGAGGCCCCTCACGACCTACATTAACAGGCCCCTAATAACCATCAGTAAGAGGCCCCTCACGACCTACAGCAAGAGGCCCCTCACGACCTTCAGTAAGAGGTCGTATCAACCTTCAGTAAGAGGCCCCTCACGACCTACAGTAAGAGGCCCCTCACGACCTACATTAACAGGCACCTAATAACCATCAAAAAGAGGCCCCTCACGACCTTCAGTAAGAGGCCCCTCACGACCTTCAGTAAGAGGCCCTCACGACCTACAGTAAGAGGACCCCCACGACCTACAGTAAGAGGCCCCTCACGACCTACAGTAAGAGGTCCCTCACGACCTACAGTAAGAGGACCCTCACGACCTACAGTAAGAGGCCCCTCACGACCTTCAGTAAGAGGCCCTCACGACCTACAGTAAGAGGCCCCTCACGACCTTCAGTAAGAGGCCCTCACAACCTTGAGTATGAGGCCCCTCACAACCTACAGTAAGAGGCCCTCACGACCTACAGTAAGAGGCCCCTCATAACCTTCAGTAAGAGGCCCCTCATAACCTTCAGGAAGAGGCCCTCACGACCTACAGTAAGAGGCCCCTCACGACCTTCATTAAGAGGCCCCTCACGACCTTCAGTAAGAGGCCCGTCACAACTTCAGTAAGAGGCCCCTCACAACTTCAGTAAGAGGTCCCTAACGACCTTCAGTAAGAGGTCCCTCACAACCTTCAGTAAGAGGCCCCTCACAACCTACAGTAAGAGGCACCTCACGACCTTCAGTAAGAGGCCCCTGACAACCTCCAGTAAGAGGCCCCTCACAACCTTCAGTAACAGGCCCCTCACAACCTCCAGTAAGAGGCCCCTCACGACCTACAGTAAGAGGCCCTCAAACATTCAGGAGGAGGCCCTCACAACCTTCAGTAAGAGGCCCCTCACAACCTACAGTAAGAGGCCCTCACAACCTACAGTAAGAGGCCCTCACAACCTTCAGTAAGAGGCCCTCACGACCTACAGTAAGAGGCCCCTCACGACCTTCAGTAAGAGGCCCCTCACTACCTTCAGTAAGAGGCCCCTCACGACCTTCAGTAAGAGGCCCCTCACGACCTTCAGTAAGAGGCCCCTCACAACCTTCAGTAAGAGGCCCTCACGACCTTCAGTAAGAGGCCCCTCACGACCTACAGTAAGAGGCCCCTCACGACCTACAGTAAGAGGCCCCTCACGACCTACAGTAAGAGGCCCCTCACGACCTACAGTAAGAGGCCCTCACGACCTTCAGTAAGAGGCCCCTCACAACCTACAGTAAGAGGCCCCTCACGACCTTCAGTAAGAGGCCCCTCACGACCTTCAGTAAGAGGCCCTCACGACCTACAGTAAGAGGTACCTCACGACCTACAGTAAGAGGCCCCTCACGACCTACATTAAGAGGACCCTCACGACCTACAGTAAGAGGACCCTCACGACCTACAGTAAGAGGCCCTCACGACCTTCAGTAAGAGGCCCTCACGACCTACAGTAAGAGGCCCCTCACGACCTTCAGTAAGAGGCCCTCACGACCTTCAGTAAGAGGCCCTCACAACCTTCAGTAAGAGGCCCGCACGACCTACAGTAAGAGGTCCCTCACTACCTTCAGTAAGAGGCCCCTCACGACCTTCAGTAAGAGGTCCTACACGACCATCAGTAAAAGGCCCTCACGACCTTCATAAGAGGCCCCTCACGACCATCGTAAGAGGCCCTCACAATATCAGAAGAGGCCCCTCACGAACTACAGTAAGAGGCCCCTCACAACTTCAGTATGAGGCCCCTCACAACCTATAATAAGAGGCCCCTCATGACCTTCAGTAAGAGGCCCCTCACGACCTTCAGTAAGAGGCCCCTCACAACCTGCAGTAAGAGGCCCCTCACGACCTTCAGTAAGAGGTCCTTCACGACCTTCAGTAAAAGGCCCTCACAACCTACAGTAAGAAGCCTCTCACAAACATCAGTAAGAGGTCCCTCACGACCTTCAGTAAGTGGCCCTCACAACCTACAGTAAGAGGCCCCTCACGACCTTCCGTAAGAGGGCCCTCATGACCTTCAGGAAGAGGCCCTTAAGACCTTCAGTAAGAAGCCCCTCACAACCTTCAGTAAGAGGCCCTCACGACCAACAGTAAGAGGCCCTCACAACCTTCCGTAAGAGGCCCCTCACGACCTTCAAGAAGAGGCCCTCACGACTTACAGCAAGAGGTCTTTCACGACCTACAGTAAGAGGCCCCTCACAACCTACATTAACAGGCACCTAATAACCATCAGTAAGAGGCCTCTCACGACCTTCAGAAAGAGGTCCCCCACGACCTTCAGTAAGAGGCCCCTCACAACCTACAGTAAGAGGCCCCTCACGACCTACATTAAGAGGCCCCTCACGAGCTTCAGAAAGAGGTCCCTGACGACCAATAGTAAGAGGTTCCTCACGACTTTCAGTAAGAGGCCCTCACGACCTACAGTAAGAGGCCCCTCACGACCTTCAGTAAGAGGCCCTCACGACCTACAGTAAGAGGCTCTCACAACCTTCAGTAAGAGGCCCTCACGACCTACAGTAAGAGGCCCCTCATGACCTACAGGAAGAGGCCCTCACGACGTACAGTAAGAGGCCCCTCACGACCTTCAGTAAGAGGACCCTCACGACCTTTGGTAAGAGGCCCTCACAATATTCAGTAAGAGGCCCACACAACCTACAGTAAGAGGCCCTCACAACCTTTAGTAAGAGGCCCCTCACGACCTTCAGTAAGAGGCCCCTGACGACCTTCAGGAAGAGGCCCCTCACAACCTACAGCAAGAGGCCCCTCACGACCTTCAGTACGAGGCCCCTCACGACCTACAGTAAGTAGCCCTCACAATATTCAGTAAGAGGCCCTCACAACCTACAGTAGGAAGCCCTCACAACCTACAGTAAGAGGCCCTCACAACCTTCAGTAAGATGTCCCTCACGACCTTCAGTAAGAGACCCTCACAACCTACAGTAAGAGGCCCCTCACAACCTTCAGTAAGAGGCCCCTCACCCCTCACGACCTACAGTAAGAGGCCCCTCACGACCTTCAGTAAGAGGCTGTATCAACCTTCAGTAAGAGGCACCTCACGACCTACAGTAAGAGGCCCTCACAACCTTTAGTGAGAATCCCCTCACGACCTTCAGTAAGAGGCCCTCACGACTTGCAGTAAGAGGCCCTCACAACCTTCCGTAAGAGGCCCCTCACGACCTACAGTAAGAGGCCCCTCACAACCTACATTAACAGGCCCCTAATAACCATCAGTAAGAGGCCCCTCACGACCTACAGTAAGAGGCCCCTCACGACCTTCAGTAAGAGGCCGTATCAACCTTCAGTAAGAGGCCCCTCACGACCTACAGTAAGAGGCCCCTCACAACCTACATTAACAGGCACCTAATAACCATCAAAAAGAGGCTCCTCACGACCTTCAGTAAGAGGCCCCTCACGACCTTCAGTAAGAGGCCGTCACAACATTCAGTAAAAGGTCCCTCACGACCTACAGTAAGAGGCCCCTCACGACCTACATTAACAGGCCCCTAATAACCATCAGTAAGAGGCCCCTCACGACCTACAGTAAGAGGCCCCTCACGACCTTCAGTAAGAGGCCGTATCAACCTTCAGTAAGAGGCCCCTCACGACCTACAGTAAGAGGCCCCTCACAACCTACATTAACAGGCACCTTATAACCATCTAAAAGAGGCCCCTCACGCCCTTCAGTAAGAGGCCCCTCACGACCTTCAGTAAGAGGCCCTCACGACCTACAGTAAGAAGTCCCCCACGACCTACAGTAAGAGGCCCCTTACGACCTACATTAAGAGGTCCCTCACGACCTACAGTAACAGGACCCTCACGACCTACAGTAAGAGGCTCCTCACGACCTTCAGTAAGAGGCCCTCACGACCTACAGTAAGAGGCCCCTCACGACCTTCAGTAAGAGGCCCTCACGACCTACAGTAAAAGGCCCTCACAACCTTCAGTAAGAGGCCCTCACGACCTACAGTAAGAGGCCCCTCATAACCTTCAGGAAGAGGCCCCTCATAACCTTCAGGAAGAGGCCCTCACGACCTACAGTAAGAGGCCCCTCACGACCTTCATCAAGAGGCCCCTCACAACCTTCGGTAAGAGGCCCTCAAAATATTCAGAAAGAGGCCCCTCACGACCTTCAGTTAGAGGCTCCTGACGACCTTCAGGAAGAGGACACCTCACAACCTACAGTTAGAGGCCCTCACAACCTTTAATAAGAAGCCCCTCACGACCTTCAGTAAGAGGCCCCTGACGGCCTTCAGGAAGAGGCCCCCCACAACCTACAGTAAGAGGCCCCTCACGACCTTCAGTAAGAGGTCCCTCACGACCTTCAGTAAAAGGCCCTCACAACCTACAGTAAGAAGCCCCTCACAAACTTCATAAGAGGTCCCTCACGACCTTCCGCAAGAGGCCCCTCATGACCTTCAGGAAGAGGCCCTCACGACCTGCAGTAAGAAGCCCCACACGACCTTCAGTAAGAAGCCCCTCACAACCTTCAGTAAGAGGCCCTCACGACCTACAGTAAGAGGCCCTCACAACCTTCCGTAAGAGGCCCCTCACGACCTTCAGGAAGAGGCCCTCACGACTTACAGCAAGAGGTCCTTCACGACCTACAGTAAGAGGCCCCTCACGACCTACAGTAAGAGGCCCCTCACAACCTACATTAACAGGCACCTAATAACCATCAGTAAGAGGCCTCTCACGACCTTCAGAAAGAGGTCCCCCACGACCTTCAGTAAGAGAACCCTCACGACCTACAGTAAGAGGCCCCTCAAGACCTACATTAAGAGGCCCCTCACGACCTACAGTAAGAGGCCCCTCACGACCTTCAGTTAGAGGCCCTCACGACCTACAGTAAGAGGCCCTCACAACCTTCAGTAAGAGGCCCTCACGACCTACAGTAAGAGGCCCTTCATGACCTAAGGGAGAGGCCCTCACGACCTGCAGTAAGAGGCCCCTCACGACCTTCAGTAAGAGGACCCTCACGACCTTCGGTAAGAGGCCCTCACAATATTCAGTAAGAGGCCCTCACAACCTACAGTAATAGGCCCTCACAACCTTTAGTAAGAGGCCCCTCACGACCTTCAGTAAGAGGCCCCTGACGACCTTCAGGAAGAGGCCCCTCACAACCTACAGTAAGAGGCCCCTCGCGACCTTCAGTAAGAGGCCCCTCACGACCTACAGTAAGTAGCCCTCACAATATTCAGTAAGAGGCCCTCACAACCTACAGTAAGAAGCCCTCACAACTTATATTAAGAGGCCCTCACAACCTTCAGTAAGATGTCCCTCACGACCTTCAGTAAGAGGCCCTCACAAGCTACAGTAAGAGTCCCTCATAACCTTAAGGAAGAGGTCCCTCGCGACCTACAGTAGGAGCCCCTCACGACCTACAGAAAGAGGCCCCCACGACCTTCAGTAAGAGGCCCCTCACGACCTTCAGTAAGAGGCCCCTCACAACCTACAGTAAGAGTCCCTCATAACTTTCAGTAGGAGGTCCCTCACGACCTACAGTTAGATGCCCCTCACGACCTACAGTAGGAGCCCCACACGTCCTACAGTAAGAGGTCCCTCACGACCTACAGTAAGAGGTCCCTCACGACCTACAGTAAGAGGCCCCTCACGACCTACAGTAAGAGGCCCCTCACAACCTTCAGTAAGAGGCCCCTCACAACCTTCAGTAAGAGGCCCCTCACGACCTACAGTAAGAGCCCCTCACGACCTACAGTAAGAGGCCCCCACGACCTACATTAAGAGGCCCCTCACAACCTTCAGTAAGAGGCCCCTCACGACCTACAGTAGAGCCCCTCACGACCTTCAGTAAGAGGACCTCCACGACCTTCAGTAAGAGGCCCCTCAAAACCTCCAGTGAGAGGCCCCTCACGACCTTCAGTAAGAGGCCCTCACGACCTACAGTAAGAGGCCCCTCACGACCTACAGTAGGAGCCTCTCACGACCTACAGTACGAGGCCCCTCACGACCTACAGTAGGAGCCCCTCACGACCTTCTGTAAGAGGCCCTCACAACCTACAGTAAGAGTCCCCCCACGACCTACAGTTAGAGGCCCTCACGACCTACAGTAAGAGGCCCCTCACGACCTACCGTAAGAGGCCCCTCACGTCTTTCAAGAAGACGTTTAATTGGTTGCTCTGTTTTAATACACCTTCTGGTACAGACTATGATAAAGTTTTTCCTGTATCGGTCGAACACTATGTCCATTCTTTGACAGTTAACATCTATATATTAAACAGTCGTTAAATATGTGTCTGAGAGATTACCAAACGTCTTTGGGTCAGCTGGGTTTCCAGTTATGACTACAAGTGCTTGGTTGTCGATGATGAGGCAAACTGAGTGACCATAAATTTTGATTTTATCTGGGGAAACAACTATTTCTGTGAGTACATCTGTCAGCATTAATTTGTCTCCAGTGCTCGGGAACCATTCATTTCTACACTTGACACAGGTACTGACATGAACTCATGTTTTAGAATGGACTACAAATCAACTTGACGGATTGCCTCGTAGGCTGTAATGAAACGTTGGAGAAGAGTTCCAACTACTTTCAGGAATGCTTCCTTGTCTTTGTCTCTGCCTTTGCTCTTTTTAGTCAGAGCATAAAAGGTTGCAAATGTGGGTTTATTGTGTCGGTGTAGTGAAGAAAGAATAGGAACTGGTGGCTTTTAACAAGGCTCTGAAACAATTAATCTTTCTTTGATGTTCTTTTTTTTTTTCTTTGTGTCCCCGTTCTTGTACAGTATCTCAAAAAAGTATCTGTCCACACTTTGAGTGAAGCATTATGAGACCACGGATGATGGATTTTTGGACATGCATTTCATATGGTATATACTCGTAGTAATGTGTATTTATTTCGGCGTAATTAATATGATGTTCGATTACCAAATAAAGTAGGATCAGTATACCACAGAGCCACACATACCAACCCTCCCGGGACATCACGAGTTGCATTTAGGAAGTCATCGGACCCATCCTGGCAGATACTCTTTTGAGATACTGTACTACACAAAGCACAGAGCGTTGTATTTATTTTGCAGCAATGTTCTATAGTGCATCATTAAGCCATTCAGGTATAAATACATTGAATTTTTGGAACACTTTTTCATCTTCCTTGTCAAGCATTTTACGGAATTTTCTGGTATCATTGTTAGTATGTGCATTACAAATGCCACGATTATAAATTACATAGGTTTCTGATGCCATGTGTGACCTCGGGTGATAATGCTATCTTCCTAATGCATTCTCCACCACCACGTTTTTTTCTCCTAGTGCCATTTATCTATCCTCAGGTTTCGTTTGGCTTATCCTGATCGAATTTTTTGAGCAGATCGTTGAAGAAGATTCACCTTTTCTTATGTCTGACAAGACAGGTTCATGGAGTCGATGCATATAACATGAAGTATGATAACTTGTATTAAGGACTAACAAAATGGATTTATGGAAGTAACCCGACATAATTATTGTTACTTTTGTGCAATAGTGACCTTAACCCGAAGAGTCTTTTTGATGGTTAAGGCTTTATAAAGTAAGAAATTAAACAAAATTCGCTCTTTATGCTACCTGTGTAGCTGACAAGTTTTATTACTCTAAGGTAATTTTTAATTGACCATTTTAGGGTCATAAACTCAAAATTGAGTTTGGTATCCACGATGTTCGAGGTAAGTGTAAACAAAACATAAAGGATGAGATGATTTAAAACTTTTACTAAGTAATGACTCTGAACTTTTAATAAGATTATTTATTAGAAGATTCGTCTTGTATAAATTGTTTTAAGAGTTGTAATATAATTTTAATCCTTAATTCTACGATTCTGCATACACTTTTTTTATTAATTTTGTTTAATTTTTGGGAATCTTCGGTTTTCTTGAATTGCAGGATGTTACTGTTTCCTCTTCAGTCTTAAAGTTTATTTATATATTTTTATTTTAGATTATAAGTTTCTTTTCAAATTCCCACTTCAACTTATTTTTCGATTTTTTTAATTCTATTTTTACAATTAATTGTATTTTATTTTATCAACTGTCATGACGATTTTTATATCATGTTCTCGTAAATTTAAGTTGTGGTCATATTCTTAAGAACTTTTCCTCACTTTACTTTATTTGAAGTCTTCCTCTCCCTGCCACCGTTTTCTTTAAAGCTTTAGTCTTATCTGCTATCGCCTTTTGTCTAATCTCCCATTGTTTTGTCGATTAACAAGATCCACCAGGAGTAGAAAATACCCCAAAACTCGTCCTGGACAACACAAATTGTTCCGTATACACAAAAGTACAGGTAAAAAGGATGACGTAAACGTTAGACACCACAGCCCTTTTCATCCGAAGATTAACCATATCTCAACGCTACATGGGTGCCAGGTTATTGTAGGTTAGGTTGGTTAAATTACATTGGGTTAAGATAGGTTAGGGTAGGTTAGGTAAGGTTTGGCTCAGAATAGTTACGGTTAGCGTTAATCTTCAGGTAAATGAAGCTGGGGTGATTGATCTTCAGGTGAATGAAGCTGGGGTGTTTGATCTTCAGGTGAATGAAACTGGGGTGATTGATCTTCAGGTGAATGAAGCTGGGGTGTTTGATCTTCAGGTGAATGAAGCTGGGGTGTTTGATCTTCAGGTGAATGAAGCTGGGGTGATTGATCTTCAGGTGAATGAAGCTGGGGTGTTTGATCTTCAGGTGAATGAAGCTGGGGTGTTTGATCTTCAGGTGAATGAAGCTGGGGTGTTTGATCTTCAGGTGAATGAAGCTGGGGTGTTTGATCTTCAGGTGAATGAAGCCGGGGTGTTTGATCTTCAGGTGAATGAAGCTGGGGTGTTTGATCTTCAGGTGAATGAAGCTGGGGTGATTGATCTTCAGGAGGTCACAGCATAACAAGCTAGTAGTATCGTACGAGCTTGAGTTTGCCAACAAACTCTGTAATATGTAAAACAAGGGGTGTCGTCCCCCTCTGTTTAACTCATTAAACTTCTTTTCCAACCTTTCCCCCCACGACTATATGTTGTGACTTCTCTATCCCTCATGTCTGGCTGTACCTTGAGCCCCAGCATGCCTTCCACCCTTTCCCGACCTAAACCTAAAAAAAAAAAAACCGAGCAGGTTGGCTTGCCCCTATATAGTAGTGTTCAGTTGTACCAGTGAAGAAGGTAATCTATGTTATTTATATTCAGGGAAGCAAGTCCAACGGATGTGAATTCTGGAACCATGTGTGTGTGTGTGTGTGTGTGTGTGTGTGTGTATGTGTGTGTGTGTGTGTGTGTGTTTGTGTGTGTGTGTACAATAATGAAATTCTTAATAATTCAACTAATTCTCACTTTCAGCCCTCTCCCAAAACACACTTTTATCTGTCCATATCTATTTTCATTCATTCCCGGTGCTCTATTTCCTCCCCCCACCCCCAGTGTCCCACCTACTAGATATTTTACATGGTTTATAAAACTTTTAATACATGTAAGAATTTACTTTGGATAAACAGATATCAAACTCCCAGGAAGCAATTTATTGAGAGAAAATCAGACACGCAAGCCTATTGTAACTTGAGGATGACCTATGGAGGAAGCATCGTCGTCGTCGTCAGCGTCCAGGACCTATGGAGGGAAGCATCGTCGTCGTCATCATCGTCCAGGACCTATGGAGGGAAACATCGTCGTCGTCGCTGTATGTATATTATGTATGCTGGATTATATATCATATATGTATATTATGTATGTGCTCCATTTATGTATTATTTATTCAGCCTAGCTGGCAGCGTGTGGCAATGTTATTACCATATCCCACATGCTTAATTAATGTGCCTGGCGACGTATGGAAGCTGCTAATGTATCACTTGCCATACGTCGCCTATAGCAGTTGACAAAGGAGCTTAGCCGGGGAGAGTGCTGCTTCCCTCTGTGTACATACTCTTATCCAGTAAACCGAACCTACAAAACTATACAGGTGTTTGTGTTCTCTCCTGTATATAGAACTTATTATTCAGAACCTAACATGGCGCAGTGATCCGATCTTACTGGATAATTACGAGTGATAGCGCAAAGTCTGTGGAAAGCCGGATGGACTCCTCCTCTCGCTTGGGTCAACTCCCGCGCGTCACCTTGAAGAATTTCAGCAACTTTGAGCAGTGTCAGTGACAGTGATTTTCTGTGAAGTGTTTAGTGCATTGTGTGTTCGTGCCATTCATGTGTGACCTTGTTCTAAAGGATTCCCAAGGTATACGGCACGTTCTGGGCATTTGTAAGGAGTAGAGTTCAGTGCACCCGTGTCTGACCGCGTTCTGAGGGTAACTGGACTGACTGGGAGTCGCCGCGCCTCTCCCTCCACTCCCCCTCACAGCGCCGCCTCCACCCCCCCTCACAGCTGGGGCGAGACGCTTTGCCGGCCCGGGACACACACTCACACACATACACGTACTAACACTCGCTGACCGCGCGGCTTCCTTATATATATTTTATATATATAACCTACTTATCTGTGTATTTAATTAATTTTTTGTCTGAAATCTTGTTGATACGACGGGCTGACCGGTCAACACTGATTTAAGACATAGTACACAGATGAAGTAGTTATGTCTCACGCCTTACGTAGCCGTGGACCCAGAGCCTGGATGAGCCAGGCGGGTGATAGCCCCACAGAGATGGAAGACCAGGCCAGCCACGACGCTCCAGCCCCCACATCGCGCAGTCCCTCACCTCAATATTCAGCGTTGTCTCCAGAGATAATTGCTTTACTGAGAAACGCGAGGATGAAGCCCACAGACGTTTGGCGGATGAGCACAGAAGGCAAGCAGAGGCAGAACGAGACAACCAACGGAGATTGGAAGACAGTGAACGGTTTGAAGCCTTGATATCTCGCCTCACTGTTAACCAAGCCCCTGGCTCTAACACTGCCTCGGTACTGACTGGTTCAGATACCTCATCCATGCTTCCTTCACACCCCCCAGCCCCACCTAAAGCAGCAGCTCAAACGCCGCCCATCTTGAAGCCTGATGTGAATTTCCAGACTTTTCGTGAATGGCGGCGACGGTGGACTGATTACTCTACAATGGTGGATCTCCAGAGTTTGTCACAGCCTAAACAACTCATCCAACTGCGTATGTGCCTGTCCTTGGAAATTCAGCGTGTCTTGGAACATACGTTGCAGGTACCCCCAACCTCTTCGCTGTCTGTAGAGGAGGTACTGGACGTTCTACAACGGCACATCAAAGGACAGCAGAATGAAGCTCTGCGCAGGAGGGAATTGTTTAGCTGCAGACAGATGGAGGGTGAGTCTTTTGATGCCTTTTACGTGCGTCTTAAGAGAGCCTCGGAAGAGGTAGATATATGTCCAGGCCACCACCAGCAGTGCGAGGAGACCCAGTTGAAGCAGGTGATCCTGATGGGTGTTAAGGACGAGGAACTTGTCCAACGCCTCACCTCCCTCGACTCTTCCTCTTCTCTGAAGGATGTGTTGACGATATGTCGCTCCTATGAGGCTGCCAGGTGTGCCACCTCTGCCATCCGTGCTCCCCCTACAGCTGTACGCGCTGTGTCCCGGTACAAGAAGGCCAAGAAGTCTGTTCCTACGCCTTCGCCCACCACGTCCACGCCCGGTTTATTTTGCAACAACTGTGGTAAGCAGCACGGAACACAGGTGTGTCCAGCTGCTCAGTCTACCTGCAACAGTTGTGACCGTAAGGGTCACTGGTCACTCACAGTACGGTGCCCAGCCAAACGCGTCCAGTGCAATGTGTGCGGTCGTCTGGGCCACTATGACAAGTGTTGCCCTTCCAACATACCCAAGGGACCGTGTCGGCGGAAGCTTCAGCCCCCTTCCACCAGAGAGGGCCGCCCACAGTCTTCCAATCAGAGGTACGACGACTCTTGACAACGCTCGAGCCACATTAGGAATGTGTGCTCCCCCCAGCGTCCCAGGACCAAAGTCCCCCAGTACATCAGTGTCATTGTGACCTACCGCAGTGCTTCATCCCGTCTTCAGATGTTGCCCGACACCGGCGCTGATGCTACAGTCATCGGTCCCCAGCATTTGCAATGCTTGGGGCTCTCTCCAAGTGATCTAGGACCGCCCCCCAAGGATCTCCGCTTTATGGCAGATGGTTCACAGATGACCCCGGCCCTGGGCTCACTCCAAGCACAAGTCACCTTTGGCAACAGGTCGTGTCAAGCCTGGATTGATGTGCATAATGGCGTCCAGACTCCTTTGCTGTCCTACAGACATTGTCAGGAGTTGGCCATCATCTCCCAGGACTTCCCCAAACCTATTCTTGAGGTAAAACACGCCAACAGGGTGCAAAAAGGGAGCAGCAACGACCCTGCTGCCGCCGTACCCCTGCCTCTTGCCAGTGACACCTCTCCTTCGGATGCTCGGAAGTACTTCCTGAAGGAATTCAGCGACGTTCTGGTGACCAAGTCCGCTCTGGAATCCAAGCCTCTCAAGAAGATGGCAGGCCCCCCCATGAGGATCCACCTGAGGGACGACGCGAAGCCATTCGCTATTTACACCCCTCGACTGGTTCCCCTGGCCTTCCGCGAGGCGGTCAAAAACGAGCTGGACTCCATGGTCGCCCAAGAAATTATTGTACCAACCGGCGATGACCCGTCTCCATGGTGTCACCCGATGGTTGTCGTCGCAAAACCTAAAGGTGGTGTTCGGATCACCACTGACCTTTCCAAGCTCAACAACCAGGTGTCTCGTCCTGCGCACCCTTCTCCCACGCCCTTTGCAGCCATACGCAGCGTGAACCCGAAGGCGCGCTTCTTCACGACGATGGACGCCCTGTGTGGATACTGGCAGATAGAGCTTGCCGAAGAAGACCGACCACTCACAACTTTCATCACCCCGCATGGACGTTACAGTTACTGCCGTGGCCCCATGGGATTCGCCGCTATAGGAGACGCTTTCTGTCTTCGAGGTGATATGGCTCTACAAGGTCTGGCAAACTGCGTGAAAGTGGTCGACGACATACTCGTGTACGACGAGGATTATATGGATCACCTCTGCCGTATCTACGAGGTACTCAACAGGTGCCGGAAGCACGGCATTACCCTAAATGCCGACAAGTTTGTTCTGGCCAGCTCTTCAGTTGACTTTTGTGGGTACACCCTCTCAGGGAATGGTATCGCAGCTGACCCGGAAAAGGTCCGCGCCATTACGAATTTTCCCACCCCTGCTAACCTGACCGACTTGAGGTCCTTCATCGGTCTCGTCAACCAGTTAGCAGAGTTTTCGTCGGACATCTCCGCAGCTGCTCAACCACTTCGCCCCCTGATGAGCCCCAAGAGGACATTCCTGTGGACCCCCGACCACGACAAGGCCTTCCAGCAAGTGAAACAGGCCCTGTCTCGTCCACCTGTCCTCGCCACGTTTGACCCAGCCTTGCCGACAGTTCTGCAGACAGATGCCTCACGCTTGTATGGCGTGGGATACGCCCTACTGCAGGATCATGGTGGAGGGCAGTTCCGGCTCGTCCAGTGTGGCTCGCGTTTCCTCTCTGACACTGAGACGCGCTACGCCACTATTGAGTTGGAGCTGTTGGCTGCGGTTTGGGCGATGTCCAAGTGCAGGTTTTACCTCATAGGCCTGCAATACTTTCACCTAGTGACCGACCATCGCCCGCTTGTCCCGATCCTCAACCACTACACGCTAGACGCTGTTGAGAACCCTCGCCTCCAGCGTCTGAAAGAGAAGCTCTCGGCGTACATCTTCACTGCAGTGTGGCGTGCTGGTAAGGAGCTCTGCATCCCTGATGCCTTATCCCGCTCTCCTGTCAGCCGCCCTACTCCAGAAGACCATGTACTCGACGCCGACCTCGCTCTTTCCGTCAGGACTGTGGTCACTCTCCATGCCGTCCAATCCCTTCGTTCGGACCTGTCACCAGATGACGACAAGGCAATGGAGGACCTTCGAACAGCGGCCCGAGATGACCCTTCCTACGTCCGACTTGTCGAGTGTGTGAGGAATGGATTTCCTAGCAACCACTACGATCTTCACAACACCCTGCTCCCGTATTGGAAACTCCGCGATGAACTCTACTGCGACGGAGACCTTGTTCTGTTCGGAGCACGTGTAGTTGTCCCTGCTGCATCACGTCCCCACGCCTTGGCCCGCCTTCACGACAGTCACCGTGGAGCTGAGGCCACCAAACGACGTGCACGACAGACTGTGTTCTGGCCCGGCATCAACTCCGACATCTCCAATGTTGTCCGTGCGTGTGAGCCCTGCCAAGTATTACAACCCAGCCAGCAGCAGGAACCCTTTATGAGTGACGACAACCCCACCCGCCCCTTTGAGTCTGTGTCGGCCGACTTTTTCTGTGTGTCAGGAAAGTCCTTCCTCGTTATCGTCGACCGTCTCTCTGGTTGGCCGGTTGTCATCAAGTGCGGTAATGACACGACGTCTGCCGCCACCATCAGCAAGTTCCGCCACTACTTCCGTGACGTAGGCGTTCCTGTACGCCTGCGAACCGACGGAGGGCCTCAGTTCACAAGCCGGGACTTTGCTGTGTTCCTTGACCGATGGGGAGTCCGGCATGTGTTGTCATCGCCCCATTACCCGCAGTCCAACGGCCACGCTGAGGCTGCTGTCAAATCCCTGAAGCACCTCATCCTTAAGGTGGCCCCTTCTGGGAACATTGACTGCGAGGCCTTCGACAGGGGTCTTCTTGAACTCCGCAACACACCTAACTACACCGGACGCTCCCCTGCCCAGGTCTTGCATGGATGCCCCCTCCGTTCTTGTGTCCCTGCTCACCCTCAATCCTTCTCCAAGGAGTGGCAGGCCAAGACAGAGGATTGTGATCGCCGAGCCGCCGAACGTGTTCAGGACGTCGTCGCCCGCTACAATGACCACGCCCGTTCTCTCCCCAGGTTGAGTGTCGACACCCAAGTCCGTGTTCAGGACCCGACCTCCCTACGTTGGGACAAAGTAGGCGTAGTTATGGGTCTCAGCAGGTCACGGGACTACCAGGTGCGGTTACCCAGTGGTCGTGTGTGGTGGAGGAACCGCCGTTTTCTCCGCCCCGTAACAATGCCTTCTGCTGGCCCCGCCACCAGTGTTGAGTCCCATACCCTTCCCAGTGATGAAGTCCCTCGACGCTCAGAACGGATCCAAAAGAAAAGGTCCGCTCAAGACTTTGCTATGAGCGTATAGGGGGGAGGGAGGTGTATGTATATTATGTATGCTGGATTATATATCATATATGTATATTATGTATGTGCTCCATTTATGTATTATTTATTCAGCCTAGCTGGCAGCGTGTGGCAATGTTATTACCATATCCCACATGCTTAATTAATGTGCCTGGCGACGTATGGAAGCTGCTAATGTATCACTTGCCATACGTCGCCTATAGCAGTTGACAAAGGAGCTTAGCCGGGGAGAGTGCTGCTTCCCTCTGTGTACATACTCTTATCCAGTAAACCGAACCTACAAAACTATACAGGTGTTTGTGTTCTCTCCTGTATATAGAACTTATTATTCAGAACCTAACAGTCGCCATCGTCCAGAACCTATGGAGGGAAGCATCGTCGTCGTCGCCATCGTCCAGGACCTATGGAGGAAGCATCGTCGTCGTCATCATCGTCCCGGACCTATGAAGGAAACATCGTCGTCGACCAGGTCAAGTGCCTCGACCAGCTGCACCTTGTAAACGTAGAGTCGCAGTCTCTTGTGCAGCACTGTGTACTGTATGCCTGTGACGGGAGAGGTACAGCTCCCTGGTAGTAACTAAGATAGTGTACTTGATGTATAAACTGTGTTTCCGGTTTATCTGGGTGCCATATGTCTGCCACGGCTGTGATGTTATTGATGCTAGGTGTTTGTACCAACTTATGTTCAGTCGGGGTCAAAAGTCTTGAACACTTGACAGTATTTGGCATGTAAGATCTTAGGTATTATGGAGAGTTGTATCCCATTTTGTGGTTCAGGCATAATATGTGATGACAAGTAGTGTTATTAGTATATCCCAGTCATGTATGTATAACTCAGAAGTAGATGCCAGATATTGCTCAGTGTTCAAGACTTTTGACCCCGACTGTTCGTAGACACACTCAGGCGGAATATAGAAGCCAAATTATACTTAAAGTTGATTATTATAGGTTAGGTTAGGTTAGGTTTTGTATGAAACTATTAATTTACAAGTATTTTTATGATATAAATGATCTTTTTTGGTCAGTTTATAGCGGTAACATAGAAGTTATCGCCAATAGGATTATCGCAAACTAGTGTAACAATCTCCCTAAATAGAGAAAATCGCCGAATAAGTCTTTAAAAAATAACTGTTCAATTTGCCGATTTCGGATATAGTTTTCTTTTTATTGTTACAAATCAGTAAAAAAAGATTATATAGTAAAATTAGTTCTCTGTCATATAAGGCATCATTTATTCTCGTAGGGTAACAAATTTATATATAAAGTAGATAAAATATGGTTAGGTTCCCCTCAAAAAATAAATACATAGAAATTAATGTGAATCAGGTAATATATATATCCTACGGTGATATATATATATATATATATATACTTCATTTTTAGTCCATTTAACACGCGGACTTTGAACATATTATCAACGACCTCACCAGCAAGGAATCGAACCCTCGACCTACTGGGTGTGACTAGGGAGCGCTTACCGGCTAGGCCACAAGGACACTAAAAGCAGTTCTAGACTCTGTTATATTTCACACAAAGCCTGTTCATCGAGCTGATGGCGCCGTGAACCTCATTGGGAAACTGCCCGTGCCTCGTATGTGGTGTCAGTAGCATTTTACCGAATCCAGCTGGTATGAAACGCGAGGTGCATATATATACTTCATTTTTAGTCCATTTAACACGCGGACTTTGAACATATTATCAACGACCTCACCAGCAAGGAATCGAACCCTCGACCTACTGGGTGTGACTAGGGAGCGCTTACCGGCTAGGCCACAAGGACACTAAAAGCAGTTCTAGACTCTGTTATATTTCACACAAAGCCTGTTCATCGAGCTGATGGCGCCGTGAACCTCATTGGGAAACTGCCCGTGCCTCGTACTCGCGTTTCATACCAGCTGGATTCGGTAAAATGCTACTGACACCACATACGAGGCACGGGCAGTTTCCCAATGAGGTTCACGGCGCCATCAGCTCGATGAACAGGCTTTGTGTGAAATATAACAGAGTCTAGAACTGCTTTTAGTGTCCTTGTGGCCTAGCCGGTAAGCGCTCCCTAGTCACACCCAGTAGGTCGAGGGTTCGATTCCTTGCTGGTGAGGTCGTTGATAATATGTTCAAAGTCCGCGTGTTAAATGGACTAAAAATGAAGTATATATATGCACCTCGCGTTTCATACCAGCTGGATTCGGTAAAATGCTACTGACACCACATACGAGGCACGGGCAGTTTCCCAATGAGGTTCACGGCGCCATCAGCTCGATGAACAGGCTTTGTGTGAAATATAACAGAGTCTAGAACTGCTTTTAGTGTCCTTGTGGCCTAGCCGGTAAGCGCTCCCTAGTCACACCCAGTAGGTCGAGGGTTCGATTCCTTGCTGGTGAGGTCGTTGATAATATATATATATATATATATATATATATATATATATAAAATGATACAAAAAATAGTGATATATTGTCACACTCGCCTTCGGTGGCACACAGCACACGACTGTGTTATTTTATTCATACAAAACATCAGTAAATGTCAGGTTGTCGGGTGTGGGACCGTAGTGATGTAGTTCCATGGTAACTGGCAACGACAATGAATGAAATAGAGATAGACAGACCGACAGACAAAAAGGCAGACAGACAGAGACAGAAGAATGGTGAAAACTGAGAGAAGAGACGATGAGGGTAAAGATAGGGAGAGAAAAAACGAGTGTAGAAAATAAGAGACAAACTAGAGGATAAAAACGAAAAAAAAATGTGGATGAAAATTCAGAATAAGATGAAGCGAAAGAAATAGAATGCAGAGAGAGAGAGAGAGAGAGAGAGAGAGAGAGAGAGAGAGAGAGAGAGTGGGTAGGTATTGACTAGGAAAACTTAAAAACAAAGGATAATGAGAGAGGAGTAGTAAAGAACTATGTCATAAAGGGAAGAACAAAAGCAGAAACAATCAGAAGGAAAAACGTGTGAGAAAAAGAGTAGAAGCTAAGAGAAAAAAATCTGAAAGAGAGAGAAATAGAGACAGAATGAATAGAAACTAAAAAAGAGATTTGTTTGGGAAAAAGAAGAAAGAGAAATTGACAAAGATTGAGTAAAAGTGAGAAAGAGGGGGGAAGAGGTAGGGAGTCGCCCCCTCCCCTACACATGTTGACACATACTACTTAATCTCCTCACTGATCCCCTGGGAGAGTTATATAAAGGGGTCGCCTCTCTCTCTCTCTCTCTCTCTCTCTCTCTCTCTCTCTCAGAAATAAATATACACAATCTATGCTGCACTTAACAGGGTTTTTTTTTATTATGAATTGCATAAAACAAGACTAGTCAATTAATTCACATGCAAATCAAAGAAAGGTAAAGTAATAGCACAAAACATCCTCACGAAATAACTCTTACATCAGGGTATCGGTAGTGATATAGATGACCAATAATATTCAGGAGCTCAGTTAACTTCAAACATGGCGTCTAAAGTAAACAAACTAAGCCTCGGTATTGCAAGGATACTCCCCCTCCTCCCCCTCTCCCATGGCTTAAGCGTCCGAAATTTCTCAGGTAAAACTTTTCCGATTGACCACACACACACACACACACACACACAGACACACACACACACACAGACACACACACACACACACACACACACACACACAGATAGAGCACTCACCCTTCTCCCCCCTTTGTCTCAGCGTCAGTCTTCATGTAAACATAGACCCCAGCGTATTTTCGAGCTTGTGTAGCACCCGGCGTCAAGAAACTGATAGAGAGATGAAAAGACATACAGGCTGTGTCCCTCTCCCCTTTGTTTACATACTCCCGGTCTGTCCTACTGGAAAATTATAGCACGGTGAATTTCCTTACGGTAGTATTGAACTATCCCCGTAATTAAAACCCATTATTTAGTTGAAAAAATTAATATTCTATGATCACCTGAAGATTAACCCCGCCAGTTTATCTAACATTATGATTAAACACTCAAACGCCCCTGGGGAGTTAAGTTGGGTTAGCTTGGTTACATTAGCTGAGGGATATTATTCATGTGATCTGTATATCACATTATCTTGTTTGGTTATATATAAGTTTGTTCAATAGATTTACCATCACAGTAGAGTAATTTAAGGGTTCAACTTTCAGCATAGAGTGTCATGATAGCGTTGGTAATTCTTCCCAGCAACGCTCCCTCGACCCCTCAAACACCTGTTAACCAGGGTTTCAGCGGTCAGGTCAGGTGTGCAAACTAAGATAAGAGTCAGATGTTATAGGGGAACTGTTTATTCAGCGTCAACATTGATGTGAGAAACCTTGCGGGCGCTGCAAAAGGATTCTAGGACCTTTTAGGACGTGGTCAATGGCATTGTGGAGTATTTTTGGAGAGTGAAAATGGCTTTACTGAGAATAACTGGGCTAACAGTTTGGGGTCGTTACCGGCTTTAACATATAGTCCGTTTCACTTCGGACGACTGTGAGTGGTGTTATGGAAGCCTTTTAGACTTACTGACACTTCACATGTGTTTGGGCCATTTTAAATGAGGTAAATTGACTAGTAAAGTTCTTGAAGACTGATTCCAGTGACCTGAGACCTTTCGAAGAGCAGCATATTGTCATATATATTATGGACGATGGTAAAAGGCATTGTAGGGACGTTTATCGGTGACAAGTGGTTCTATGAAAGCTTTAGCGCTGTCAAGTTCCAATGCAAAGGTTTTTCTGGCGACAATAGAAGTTCAAGAGCCAGTAAGGCATATATATATATATATTTATATATATATATATATATATATATATATATATATATATATATATATATATATATATATATATATATATATATATATATATAGGAAAAGGGAAACACTGGAGCACCTTAGCTTTCGCCTTTATTCCAGACATCTGCCCTATAAAACACTGCAAGATATCTAATAATTTCGTAACCGATCAGTGAACTGGACATTATAAAATAGTGAAACGTTGACATAGATTACAGTGTTGAAGTCGTTTTCTAATATCAGTATTACTTACCATCACTTCTCTGCCTGATACTTCTTGAGAAATTTACAAACCTTTTGCTTAACAAACTCATTATTATTTTATTTTTATTTTACTTTTGTTTTCTTACGGGAATTAGCCCACCCGGGCACAGGTCGAACGACACACATCAGGTCCTAGGGGGCGAAAATATAAGAATAGAAAGAAATTAAACATAGAAAAGAAAGGGGATATATTATTCTACACCACGAAGATGCCGGAAAACCAGCTTTTTGAAGTGAGACAGATTGTATAAGTATGGAAACACAGAAGAAGGAAGAGCATTCCACAGTTTGGCTGTGTGAGGAAAGAAGTAGGTACTATAACGGGTTATTCTCACGTGACCGACATCCACGGAGAAACGGTGGGCACGCGGGCAAGACGAGTGTTACGAGCCAACGGTCTTGCCGGCGGTACACAGGATGCCAAATCCACCGAACATTGCCTGTTAAAGTACCTGTAAAAGAGAGAGAGAGTGAAGCAACATTGCGGCGAAGAGAAAGGGAAGAAAGATTGTCGACTAAAAGAGGAGAGTTAATAAGACAAAATGCCTCTGATTCCACCCTATCTAACAGTAGGAAAAGAAGAAGAGCCACCCCAGATATGAGAGCAGTACTCCAAGTTAGGACGGATGAATCCCTTATATACTTGAAGCAACTGCTCAGGAGTGAAGTAGCTGTGGCATCTGTACAGCATTCCCAACTTTCGGGAGGCAGCTTTAGCAATGTTGAGGATGTGTGGCTTCCATGACATATTAGAGGAAATGTTGAGGTCTAGCATAACTATTTTAGAATTTGGCAGAATGATTGCATCCTGAAATGTAATTGGTGGGAAATCATCTTATTTAGAAAGTGTAATTGGTAAATACTGAGTTTTATTACTATTGAATTTAACCAAGTTTTTATCTACCCATTCGGAGATGCTGCGCAGATCCGCATTGATAGATGTAATGATATCAGCTCAAGAAACAGATCTAGTTTGAGAGTTAGGGGGAAGGGGAAAATGTGAAGAAGAATGAAGAGTAGAATCATCAGCGTAAGAATGGATAGAATTAGTTGTATTGTGAAGTAAATCATTGATAAAAAGAAGGAAGAGAGTAGGTGAAAGAACAGAACCAGGTGGGACACCACTACTGGTAGAGAAAGAGCGAGAGATCGTTCCCTCGACAACAACTGCCACGGTTCGGTTCTCAAGGAAGCTAGAGATTAGAAAACAATTTGGGGAAGAGAAACCATAAGAGGGAAGTTTAGAAAGCAAAGATTTGTGTCATACCCTGTCAAATGTTTTGGAGATGTCGAGGGCCACGACGAAAGCTTCCCCATAATCCCGAAGAGAGGATGACCAAAGATGGGTGCAGTAGGAGAGCAGATCACCAGTAGATCTCGCCTGGCGAAAGCCATACTGGTGATACGACAAAAGAGAATGGCGTTCAAGATGACTGAGAAAATGGGAGTTCAAGATAGTTTCGAAAATTTTAGAGAAGGTGAAGTTAGGGCAATGGGGCGATAGTAAGAGGGATTAGAATGGTCACCCTTCTTCGGGATGCGCTGAACCAAGGCATGCTTCCAAGAAGAAGGAAAAGTTTGTGTTTTTAGGCAGAGGCGAAAGAAGCAAGCAAGCACAAGGGCCGGAGCTTCAGCACACTCCCTCAGAACACGAAGGGGTATTCCGTCCAGTCCATGCGCCTTACTCACATCCAACCTGGATAACACGCCAGCAACCAAGGGAATGATCCAGTATTAATCTAACAAGTTTGTAGGTTATGTATTTAAGCTACTGTGCCGAGTAGCAACCTTGTATATAAGCTACTGTGCCGAGTAGCATTTATATATGTAATTACGTGGCAACACTGCACGTGTTATGTGGCAACATTGCCCCGAGGCTGCCATATGGCAAGGCAGCCTCAGTCTGACTCTGTGGGCCGTGCATGGCACACGCTAGTCACTACTTGTATTTCTCCTATCCGTTAATAAATGGACTTCAGTGTTACCCGGTGTTTCCCTACCCATCACTGCCTTCTTCAGGGAACACTTGGAACCTTCAAAGTTCAAAATGAAAATATAATGAACTTGGATTCATTTATTCATAAGAATTTGTTCTTTTATTGAAAATATTTATGAATGTTACCTAAGCGGACTTTAAGCTAAAATGCTGGTCCGCCCAAGAAGAATTGACTCGCCGCCTCGGGGTGTTTATTACAAGAGGGAGTTGGCGGATGCCCCCATAGGCTACAATAGTCTGTACTGAAACTTGCTCTCGTACTTTATTTCGGTGATACTAATTAGCTAAGTGTTGTAGTCTTCAGGTATCGGTATACTTATACACTCGCCTGCATTAGGCGAACACCCTGGTAGTGTAATGTGTATGAAAAAATTGTCAATAGGTGACAGGGCCGTGATGAGACACATTCATCTTTACAGGTGTTCATATTTCCACTGCTCACCGCACAAATTTGCACACTATTGATCCACATCATCCTGGCGGAATGTTTCTTTGCCAAAGACTATCAGTTCAGGATCAAATTTCACTACTATTTTTAAATACTAATATGATCATAATTTTGTAAATGGCTGGACATAATGGGATGGTGCTGTCGAGGAACTGTGTCATGGTAGTTTGTGACTTACAAGGATTTACAGTGAAGTGGAATCAGCCCTCATATTGCCATGCTGCTTATATTGATAAATTAAACTTAATATTAAGTATTAGAAGGTGTAGCTGCTATATAAACATCATCTGTTTTTCTTAAGCTATGGCTGCTCCTTACAACAACCAAGTTAACTAACTACATTAAGTCCTCCAAACTTATGGCTCTCCAGTCAACTTTATTGAAAGTCTTATCTAGTTGTGTCACTTAGTAATAAATGACAGAAGTAAAGACAGCGATGTTAATAAGCAGTTTAGGAAACTCACTGAGAGAGGAAACTCCTTGATAAGAAAATTGACTTTTTTTAGCGTGAAGTTCAAGTTGGAACTATTCTGAAGCAACTGATACTCCCTATACTATAATACACATTGGTCAAATTTCTGTGCGAAGCGTTAATTAATGTAGTTAGGGTCTGTCACGATTGCATCCTCAAGAGATAAGGGGACAAGTTATCCGCAGTGATCTTAGCACAAACCTTCAACAACAACATTTATGATCTGGACGTACAAAGACGATACTGTATTGAGTGTGAGGCCCTTTTTTTCAGTTCCTGCGTATGTTTGGGCTGAAAACTCAGTGTTAAAAGGGGCAGCTAGGATCAAGATGTTAAGTGTGTTTATCTTTGCAAATGACTTACTGCATAAGGTTCAGTGTCTGTCGGTTTGGTTTGTCGCTTTAAATTAAAATGAGGAAAATTAAATAATGATATATTTGAGCTAACATCCATTGATTGACCTTGTAGACGACTGAAATTTCCTGAAACACTTCAGAATATAGCTTTTTTTTGTGATGTATTTAAATTTTCTTTATCATGCCAAAGTTAACCTTATGGGCAGTGCTATAATCTATTTCGTGATGTTAATGTTATACTTTGTTACTTTGCCTCAACAGCTAAGAATTTCCTACGTATATTCCAGATGAGAACATACACTATAGTCTAATTTTGTAACTGGCGGTATAAGCCCCACAAACACTTCTTCTCTTTTCATTAAGTATTATGTATATTAAGACAAATGACACCAAACATACAAAGCAACGGATAATAATGACCATTTATAGAGAGAGGAATCAACTGTAATCACCACATATTAACGTAAGAGCGTTGTTTGAGACGATACAGAGATGATCCACCCAGCTGAGGTATAGTCTTCCGTTTTCTACCTCCTTTATCACTATTCCTCCCACCAAGCCTCCACTCTCTCTCCTTCTCCCTTCTCTCCCATCTCCTTCCTTACTCTTCCCTCTATTCCTCTTTTTCCACAATTCTCCTCGTTTTTCCTCACCGACCTTCCTCCATCGCTCCATTATTGCCTGTTCAGCTTTCTCTATCCTTCTCGTCTCGTATCTTCCACACTAACTTTCATTCCCCATTCCGCACTCCTTTTCTCCTCCTCCTTCCTCTTGATTCTTCTTCCTCCTCCTCCTCCTCCTCCTTCTCCTTCTACTTCCTCCTTATTTCACTTACCTAACATCCTTTCTCTCCCTTCATCACTTTTCCTCATCTCGTTTGTCCCTCACTTCCTCCATCCACTCCTCCTAACTCTTCCTCCTTTTACCCTTATTTCCTCACCACTTTTCCTTCTCCCTCCTCCTCCCCCCCACAGCCTCCACACACCATAAAAACCAAGACAATGGGAGCCCAGACCAATGCTATTGTAATATTAACTCTGTAGAAAATCGTTACCCAAACACTGCTACGGAAAAGATTTTGACCCGCCGTTCCCTTAAACACAACGTCGCCATGGCAACCCCCAGACACCGTCCTCCTCCTCCTGCAAGATGCTTTGGATCACCTGAAGATTAACCACCCTAACCTAACCTACCCTAGCCTAACCTAACCCTCTCACAGGTAGCGGTATGGTTCGTAATCGTCAGGAAATGGGATGTTTTCATTTACCAGTATCAGTTATCTGTATAAAAGAAGCTTGGTCACGAATTTTCTGAGCTTGATATAATTATAACTCAGGTAACATTGAAGACATATTTAACTTGCGAATTAAGGTAAGAACACCGAGTTAGTTGATATTTGATACAAAATGGATTCCCAGGAACACGAAGATTCGACTCAGAACAGGAAGTCTTCTCTTGTCTTGAGTTACGAAAAGGGGAAAAAGAGTTCTGAAATTCTTGTAAATTTTGTCTGAATATCCCGTTAGATTTTGCTTGATTATCCGACGGTAACATTTTGTTCTTCGCTGTGTGTGTTCGCCTGACTGTTATTCCGTCCTCTAACTGTTATTCCCAGCCCTGACTGTTAATCTGTCCCCCTGACTGTTAATCTGTCCCACTGACTGTTGTTCCGTCCCCCTGACTATTCTTCGTCACCCTGACTGTTATTCCGTCCCCCTGACTATTATTCCGTCACCCTGACTGTTAATCCGTCCCCCTGACTATTATTCCGTCCCCCTGACTATTATCCCGTCCCCCTGACTGTTATTCCTTCCCACTCACTGTTATTCCGTCCCCCTCACTGTTATTCCCACCCCTGACTGTTATTCCATCCCCTGACTGTTATTCCCAGCCCTGACTGTTAATCTGTCCCACTTACTGTTATTCCGTCCCCCTGACTGTTATTCCTTCCCCTGACTGTTATTCCGTCCCCCTGACTGTTATTCCCACCCCTGACTGTTATTTACTCCCCTGACTGTCATTCTGCCCCTAACTGTTATTCTGTCCCCCTGACTGTTATTCCGTCCCCCTGACTTTTATTCCGTACCCTGACTGTTATTCTGCCCCCTGACTGTTATTCCCTCCCCTTGACTGTTATTCCGCCCCCTGGCTGTTATTCTGCCCCCTGACTGTTATTCCCAGCCCTGACTGTTAATCTGTCCCACTGACTGTTGTTCCGTCCCCCTGACTATTATTCCGTCCCCCTGACTGTTATTCCTTCCCCCTGACTGTTATTCCGTCCCCCTGACTGTTATTCCCACCCCTGACTGTTATTTACTCCCCCTGACTGTAATTCCGCCCCTAACTGTTATTCTGTCCCCCTGACTGTTATTCCGTCCCCCTGACTTAAATTCCGTACACTGACTGTTATTCTGCCCCCTGACTGTTATTCCCTCCCCCTGACTGTTATTCCGCCCCCTGGCTGTTATTCCGCCCTCTGACTGTTATTCCGTCCCCGTGATTGTTATTCCCCCCTAACTGTTATTCCCTCCCCTGACTGTTATTCCGTTGTCCTGACTGTTTGTAAGGGCGGTAACGATCTTTCAGCTCGTTACCGCTGCTCACTCGCTCGTTTGCTGGCGCCACTCCCACTTGGGGGGAGGGGGGGGGGGGGGGGTTGGACGGAGGTGAGGAGGTCGCTGATACCAGTGTCACCGGCAGACATTACCCAGATTTCAAACCAGACACACCTCCCTCCCCCGCTGCTCTTCCAAATCCTGGTGGTGATCTCATCAAAGGCTCTGGACTCATGGGCTGTGTCCCCAGACCTTCACCTATCGACTGTCAATCTCTGGACACCTACCCCAACGACTACTGTGGCTGCAACGTCCCCGCCAGTTTCATCTCCACCGTCTGGCGCCGGTGCTTCTCCTGCTGTATCAAGACATAGGCGCTGTCGCTCGAGTGAGGAGCTGAATGGTCCTTCCACCTGAGAGTGGATCACAGCGTTCCAGAACCTTCCCAGGGCCGCTGCCATAGGAAATATCTGTTCATTGTTTGATTCCATCAGTTGTTGACTTCCATTAATTGTTTGATTCCATTAATTGTCGGCTTCCCTTAATTGTTTGATTCCATTAAATGTTGGACTTCCATTAACTGTTTGACTGCATTAATTGTTGATTCTCATAATTGTTTGACTCCTGTAATTGTTATTTGATATTTGTTGAGTGGTGTCAGAGTTTTGTGTTATATTTTTATAGTAAAGAGATGTCAATCTCAAACAGTGGTTTGTTATTCCTCAGAAAACCCTGGTCCTTGACTTTCCTTTTATAAGATCCTGATTAGTTTGGTAAGGGATTTCTATCCCTAAGTCTCAGGCCTTTCCACTATTATTTCGTCCCCCTGACTGTTATTCCTCCCCTGACTGTCATTCCCTCCCCTGACTGTTATTCCGTCCCCCAGACTGTTATTCCGTCCCTCTGACTGTTATTCCGTCCCGCTGCCTGTTATTCCCCCCTGACTGGTATTCCGTCCCCTGACTGTTATACCCCCCTGACTGTTATTCCCTCCCCTGACAGTTATTCCGTCACCCTGACTGTTATTCCCCCCTGACTGTTATTCCCTTCCCTGACTGTTATTTCGTCACCCTGACTGATATTCCATCCCCTGACTGTTATTCTCTCCCCTGACTGTCATCCGCCCCCTAACTGTTATTCTGTCCCCCTGACTGTTATTCCGTCCCACTGACTGTTATTCCGTCCCACTGACTGTTATTCCGTCCCCCTGACTGTTATTCCCCCCAGACTGTTATTCCCTCCCCTGACTGTTATTCCGTCCCCCTGACTGTTATTCCCTCCCCTGACTGAAAATCTGTCCCCCTGACTATTATTTCCCCTGACTGTTATTCCCTCCCCTGAATGTTATTCCGTCCCCCTGATTGTTATTCCCCCCTGACTGTTATTGCCTTCCTTGACTGTTATTCTGTACCCCTGACTGTTATTCCGTCCCCCTGACTGTTATTCCCCCCCTGACTGTTATTCCGCCCGGTGACTGTTATTCCGACCCCTGACTGTTATTCCGTCCCCCTGATTGTCATTCCCCCATATATGTTATTCCCTTCCCTGACTGTTATTCCGTCACCCTGACTGTTATTCCATCAACCTGACTGTTATTCTCTCCCCTGACTGTCATTCCGCCCCATAACTGTTATTCCGTCCCCCTGACTGTTATTACCTCCCCTGACTGTTATTCCGTCCCCCTGACTGTTATTCCGTCCCCCTGACTGTTATTCCGTCCCCCTGACTGTTATTCCCCCGGACAGTTATTCCCTCCCCTGACTGTTATTCCGTCCCCCTGACTGTTATTTCCTTCCCCTGACTGTTATTCCCCCCTGACTGTTATTCCCTCCCCTGTCTGTTATTCCCTCCCCCTGACTGCTATTACGTCCCCCTGACTGTTATTCCGTCCCTCTAACTGTTATTCTGTCCCCCTGACTGTTATTCCGCCCCCTAACTGTTATTCTGTCCCCCATGACTGATATTCCGTCCCGCTGACTGTTATTCCCCCCTGACAGTTATTCCCTCCCTTGACTGTCATTCCCTTCCCTGACTGTTATACTGTCCCCAGACTGTTATTTCCCCCTGCCTGTTATTCCCTCCCCTGACTGTTATTCCCTCCCGTGATTGTTATTCCCTCCCTCTGACTGATATTCCTTCCCCCTGACTGGTATTTACTCCCCCTGACTGTCATTCCGCCCCTAACTGTTATTCTGTCCCCCTGACTGTTATTCCGTACCCTGACTGTTTTTCTGCCCCCTCACTGTTATTCCCTCCCCCTGACTGTTATTCCGCACCCTGGCTGTTATTCCGCCCCCTGACTATTATTCCGTCCCCCTGATTGTTATCCCCCCTGACTGTTATTCCCTCCCCTGACTGTTATTCCGTTCCCATGACCGTTATTCCCCCCTGATTGTTATTCGCTCCCCTGACTGTTATTCCCTCCCCTTACTGTTATTCCGCCCCTAACTGTAATTCTGAACCCTGACTGTTATTCCCTCCCCCTGACTGATGTTCCTCCCCGACTGTCATTCCCTCCCCTCACTGTTATTCCGTCCCCCTGACTTTTATTCCGTACCCTGACTGTTTTTCTGCCCCCTGACAGTTATTCCCTCCCCCAGACTGTTATTCCCCCTGACGGTTATTCCCTCCCCTGACTGTTATTCCGTCCCCCTGAATGTTATTCCCCCTGACTGTTATTCCCTCCCCTGAGTGTTATTCCGTCACCCTGACTGTTATTCTCTCCCCTGACTGTCATTCCGTCTCCGAACTGTTATTCCGTCCCCCTGACTGTTATTCCCCCCGGACAGTTATTCCCACCCCTTACTGTTATTCCGTCCCCCTGACTGCTATTTCCCCCTGATTGTTATTCCCTCCCCTGACTGTTATCCCTCCCCTTACTGTTATTCCGCCCCCTAACTGTAATTCTGAACCCTGACTGTTATTCCCACCCACTGACTGTTATTCCCCCTGACTGTTTTTCTCTCCCCTGACTGTTATTCCGTCACCCTGACTGTTATTCACCCCTGACTGTTATTCCCTTCCCTTAATATTATTCCGTCACCCAGAATGTTATTCCATCCCCCTGACTGTTATTCTCTCCCCTGACTGTCATTCCGTCCCCGAACTGTTATTCCGTCCCCCTGACTGTTATTCCCCCCTGACAGTTATTCCCACCCCTTACTGTTATTCCGTCCCCCTGACTGTTATTTCCCCCTGACTGTTATTCCCTCCCCTGACTGTTATTCCGTTCCCCTGACTGTTATTCCCCCCTGACTGTTATTCCCTCCCCTGATTGTTATTCCGTCCCCCTGACTGTTATCCCTTCCCCCTGACTGTTATTCCGTCCACCTGACTGTTATTCCTAACCCCTTACTGTTATTCCGTCCCCCTGACTGTTATTCTGCCCCCTGACTGTTATTCCCTACCCCTGACTGTTATTCCGCCACCTGGCTGTTATTCCCCCCAGACAGTTATTCCCACCCCTTACTGTTACTCCGTCCCCCTGACTGTTATTTCCCCCTGACTGTTATTCCCTCCCCTGACTGTTATTCCGTTCCCCTGACTGTTATTCCGTTCCCCTGATTGTCATTCCCCCTGAGTGTTATTCCCTCCCCTGATTGTTATTCCGTCCCCCTGACTGTTATCCCATCCCCCTGACTGTTATTCCGTCCACCTGACTGTTATTCTCACCCCTGACTGTTATTCCCTCCCCTGACTGTTAATCCGCCCCTAACTGTTATTCTGCCCCCTGACTGATATTCCCTCCCCCTTACTGTTTTTCCGGCCCCGGGCTGTTATTCCGCCCCCTGACTGTTATTCCGTCCACCTGATTATTATTCCCCCCTTACTCTCTTCCGTTCCCATGACCGTTATTCCCACTGACTGTTATTCCCTCCCCCTGACTGTTATTCCCTCACATGACTGTTTATTCCGCCCCCTATCTGTTATTCTGTCCAGCTGACAGTTATTCCGTCCCCCTGAGTGTTATTCCGTCCCCCTAACTCTTATTCCCTCCCCTGACTGTTATTCCGCCCCCTCATTGTTATTCCGTCCCCCTGACTGTTATTCCCTCCCCTGACTGTTATTCCCTCCCCTGACTGTTATCCCCCCCTGACTATTATTCCGTCCCCCTGACTGTTATTCCGTACCCTGACTGTTATTCCCCCCTAACTGTTATTCTGTCTCCCTGACTGTTATTCCCTCCCCGGACTGTTATTCCCTCCCCTGACTGTTATTCCGTCCCCCTGACTGTTATTCCCTCCCCTGACTGTTATTCCCTCCCCTGACTGTTATCCCCCCTGACTGTTATTCCGTCCCCCTGACTGTTATTCCGCACCCTGACTGTTATTCCCCCCTGACTGTTATTCCGTCCCCCTGACTGTTATTCCGCACCCTGACCGTTATACCCCCCCTGACTGTTATTCCCTCCCCTGAGTGTCATTCCGCCCCCTGTCTGTTATTCCGTCTCCCTGACAGTTATTCCCTCCCCCTGACTGTTATTCCCTCCCCTGACTGTTATTCCGTCCCACTGACTGTTATTCCGTCTCCCTGACTGTTATTCCCTCCCCCTGACTGTTATTCCCTCCCCTGACTGTTATTCCCTCCCCTGACTGTTATCTTTCCTGACTGATATTCCGTCCCCCTGACTGTTATTCCGTACACTGACTGTTATTCCCCCCTGACTGTTATTCCGTCCACCTGACTGTTATTCCCCCCTGACTGTTATTCCCTCCCCTGACTGTTATTCCGCTCCCATGACCGTTATTCCCCCTGATTGTTATTCCCTCCCCTGACTGTTATTCCACCCCGACTGTCATTCCCTCCCCTAACTGTTATTCCGTCCCCCTGACTGCTATTCCGTCCCTCTGACTGTTATTCCGTCCCCCTGACTGTTATTTCCCCCCTGACGGTTATTCCCTCCCCTGACTGTTATTCCGTCCCCCTGACTGTTATTCCCCCTGACTGTTATTCCCTCCCCTGACTGTTATTCCGTCACCCTGACTGTTATTCACCCCTCACTGTTATTCCCTTCCCTGACTGTTATTCCGTCACCCTGAATGTTATTCCATCCCCTTGACTGTTATTCTCTCCCCTGACTGTCATTCCGTCCCCGATCTGTTATTCCGTCTCCCTGACTGTTATTCCCCCCTGACAGTTATTCCCTCCCCTGACTGTTATTCCGTCCCCCTGACTGTTATTTCCCCCTGACTGTTATTCCCTCCCCTGACTGTTATTCCGTTCCCCTGACTGTTATTCCCCCATGACTGTTATTCCCTCCCATGATTGGTATTCCGTCCCCCTGACTGTTATTCCTTCCCCCTGACTGTTATTCCGTCCCCCTGACTGTTATTCTCACCCCTGACTGTTATTTACTCCCCCTGACTATCATTCCGCCCCTAACTGTTATTCTGTCCCCTGACTGTTATTCCATCCCCATGACTTTTATTCCGTTCCCTGACTGTTATTCTGCCCCCTGACTGTTATTCCCTCGCCCTGACTGTTTTTCCGCCCCCTGGCTGGTATTCCGCCCCTTGACTGTTATTCAGTCCCCTTGATTATTAATCCCCCCTGACTGTTATTCCCTTCACTGACTGTTATTCCGTTCCCATGACCGTTATTCCCCCCTGACTGTTATTCCCTCCCCTGACTCTTATTCCCTCCCCTGTCTGTTAATCCGCCCCCTAACTGTTATTCTGCCCCCTGACTGTTATTCCCTCCCCCTGACTGTTTATCCGCCCCCTGGCTGGTATTCGGCCCCTTGACTGTTATTCAGTCCCCCTGATTATTAATCCCTCCTGACTGTTATTCCCTTCACTGACTGTTATTCCGTTCCCATAACCGTTATTCCCCCCAACTGTTATTCCCTCCCCTGAGTATTATTCCGCCCCGCTGACTCTTATTCCGTCCCCCTGACTGTTATTCCGTCCCCCTGACTGTTTTTACC
Organism: Homarus gammarus; assembly: GCA_958450375.1. NCBI lineage: Eukaryota > Metazoa > Arthropoda > Malacostraca > Decapoda > Nephropidae > Homarus > Homarus gammarus. The sequence goes on from CAUDMG010003804.1 coordinate 2,360,230, forward strand.
TCCCCTGAGTGTTATTCTCTCCCCCTGAATGTTATTCCATCCCCTGACTGTTATTTCCCCCTGACTGTTATTCCCTCCCCTGAATGTTCTTCCGTTCCCCTGACTGTTATTCCCTCCCCTGATTGTTATTCCCTCCTCCTGACTGATATTCCTTCCTCCTGACTGTTATTCCGTCCCCCTGACTGTTATTCCCATCCCTGACTGTTATTTACTCCCCCTGACTGTCATTCCGCCCCTCACTGTTATTCTGTCCCCCTGACTGTTATTCCGTCCCCCTGACTTTTATTCCGTACCCTGACTGTTTTTCTGCCCCCTGACGGTTATTCTCTCCCCCTGACTGTTATTCCCTCCTCTGACTGTTATTCCGTTCCCATGACCGTTATTCCCCCCTGATTGTTATTCCCTCCCCTGACTGTTATTCCGCCCCCTAACCGTAATTCTGAACCCTGATTGATATTCCCTCCCCCTGACTGTTATTCCTCCCCGACGGTCATTCCCTCCCCTGACTGTAATTCCGTCCCCCTGACTGTTATTCCGTCCCCCTGACTGTTATTCCCCACTGACGGTTATTCCCTCCCCTGACTGTTATTCCCTCACCTGATTATTATTCCGTCCCCCTGACTGTTATTCCCTCCCCTGATTGTTATTCCGTCACCCTGAATGTTATTCCATTCCCCTGACTGTTATTCTCTCCCCTGACTGTCATTCCGTCCCCGAACTGTTGTTCCGTCCCCCTCACAGGTTATCCCCCCTGACAGTTATTCCCTCCCCTTACTGTTATTCCGTCCCCCTGACTGTTATTTCCCCCTGACTGTTATTCCCTCCCCTGACTGTTATTCCGTTCCCCTGACTGTTATTCCCCCCTGACTGTTTTTCCCTCCCCTGATTGTTATTCCGTCCCCCTGACTGTTATTCCTTCCCCCTGACTGTTATTCCGTCCCCATGACTGTATTTCCCCCCTGACAGTTATTCCCTCCCCTTACTGTTATTCCGTCCCCCTGACTGTTATTCCCCCCTGACTGTTATTCCCTCCCCTGACTGTTATTCCGTTCCCCTGACTGTTATTCCCCCCTGACTGTCTTCCTTTCCCATGACCGTTATTCCCCACTGACTGTTATTCCCTCCCCTGACTGTTAATCCACCCCCTAACTGTTATTCTGTCCCCCTGACTGTTATTCCCTCCCCCTGACTGTTATTTCCTTCCCTGACTGTTATTCCATCCCCCTCACTGTTATTCCCCTCGACTGTTATTCCCTCACCTGACTGTTTATTCAGCCCCCTATCTGTTATTCTGTGCCTCTGACTGTTATTCCGTCCCCCTGACTGTTATTCCGTCCCTCTGACTGTTATTCCGTCCCCCTGACTGTTATTCCCCACTGACGGTTACTCCCTCCCTTGACTGTTATTCCGTCCACCTGACTGTTATTCCCCCTGACTGTTATTCTCTCCCCTGACTGTTATTCCGCTACCCTGACTCTTATTCACCCCTCACTGTTATTCCCTTCCCTGACTGTTAATCCGTCACCCTGAAAGTTATTCCATCCGCCTGACTGTCATTCCGTCCCCGAACTGATATTCCGCCCCCCTGACTGTTATTCCCCCCTGACAGTTATTCCCTCCCCTTACTGTTATTCCGTCCCCCTGACTGTTATTTCCCCCTGACTGTTATTCCCTCCCCTGACTGTAATTCCGTTCCCCTGACTGTTATTCCCCCCTGACTGTTATTCCCTCCCCTCATTGTTATTCCGTCCCCCTGACTGTTATTCCTTCCCCCTGAATGTTATTCCGTCCCCCTGACTGTTATTCCCCCTGACAGTTATTCCCTCCCCTTACTGTTATTCCGTCCCCCTGACTGTTATTTCCCCCAGACTGTTATTCCCTCCCCTGACTGTTATTCCGTTCCCCTGACTGTTATTACCTCCCCTGAGTGTTATTCCGTCCCCCTAACTCTTATTCCCTCCCCTGACTGTTATTCCGTCCCCCTGATTGTTATTCCGTCCCCCTGACTGTTATTCCCTCCCCTGACTGTTATTCCCTCCCCTGACTGTTATCCCCCCTGACTGTTATTCCGTCCCCCTGACTGTTATTCCGTATCCTGACCGTTATTCCCCCCTGACTGTTATTCCGTCCCCCTGACTGTTATTCCCCCTGACTTTTATTCCCTCCCCTGAGTGTCATTCCTCCCCCTGTCTGTTATTCCGTCCCCCTGACTGTTATTCCGTATCCTGACCGTTATTCCCCCCTGACTGTTATTCCGTCCCCATGACCGTTATTCCTCCCTGACTGTTATTCCCTTCCCTGAGTGTCATTCCTCCCCCTGTCTGTTATTCCGTCTCCCTGACTGTTATTCCCTCCCCTGACTGTTATTCCGTCCCCCTGACTGTCATTCCGTCTCCCTGACTGTTCTTCCCTCCCCTGACTGTTATACCCTCCCCTGACTGTTATTCCGTCCCCCTGACTGTTATTCCGTCTCCCTGACTGTTATTCCCTCCCCCTGACTGTTATTCCGTTCACCTGACTGTTATTTCGTTCCCCTGACTGTTATTTCCCCTGACTGTTATTCCCTCCCCTGACTGGTATTCCGTCCCCCTAACTGTTATTCCCCCCTGACTGCCATTCCGCCCTCTAAGTGTAATTCTGTCCCCCTGACTGTTATTTTGTCCCTGTGACTTTTATTCCGTCCCCCTGACTGTTATTCCTTCCCCATGACTGTTATTCCGTCCCCCTGACTGTTATTCCCTCCCCTGACTGTTATTCCCTCCCCTGACTGTTAATCAGCCCCCTAACTGTTATTCTGCCCCCTGACTGATATTCGCTCCCCCTGACTGTTTTTTCGCCCCCTGGCTGTTATTCCCCCCCCTGACTGTTATTCCGTCCCCCTGATTATTATTCCCCCCTGACTGTCTTCTGTTCCCATTACCGTTATTCCCTCCTGACTGTTATTCCCTCCCCTGACTGTTAATCCACCACTAACTGTTATTCTGTCCCCCTGACTGTTATTCCCTCCCCCTGACTGTTATTCCCTCCCCTGACTGTTATTCCGTCTCCCTAACTCTTATTCTCTCCCCTGACTGTTATTCCGTCCCCCTGATTGTTATTCCGTCCCCCTGACTGTTATTCCCTTCCCTGAGTGTCATTCCGTCCCCTGCCTGTTATTCCGTCTCCCTGACTGTTATTCCCTCCCCCTGACTGTTATTCCCTCCCCTGACTGTTATTCCGTCCCCCTGACTGTTATTCGGTCTCCCTGACTGTTCTTCCCTCCCCTGACTGTTATACCCTCCCCTGACTGTTATTCCGTCCCCCTGACTGTTATTCCGTCTCCCTGACTGTTTTTCCCTCCCCCTGACTGTTATTCCGTTCACCTGACTGTTATTTCGTTCCCCTGACTGTTATTTCCCCTGACTGTTATTCCCTCCCCTGACTGTTATTCCGTCCCCCTGACTGTTATTCCCCCCCTGACTGCCATTCCGCCCTCTAAGTGTTATTCCGTCCCCCTGACTGTTATTCCGTCTCCCTGACTGTTATTCCGTTCACCTGACTGTTATTTCGTTCCCCTGACTGTTATTTCCCCTGACTGTTATTCCCTCCCCTGATTGTTATTCCGTCCCCCTGACTGTTATTCCCCCCCTGACTGCCATTCCGCCCTCTAAGTGTTATTCCGTCCCCCTGACTGTTATTCCCTCCCCTGACTGTTATTCCGTCTCCCTGACTGTTATTCCGTCCCCCTGACTGTTATTCTCTCGCCCGACTGTCATTCCGCCCCCTAACTGTTATTCTGTGCCCCTCACTGTTATTCCATCCACCTAACTCTTATTACCTCCCCTGACTCTTGTTCCCCCCCCCCCTGACTGTTATTCCGTTCCCCTGACTGTTATTCCCCCTGACTGTTATTCCCTCCCCTGTCTGTTATTCCCCATGACTGTTATTCGCTCTCCCTGACTGATATTCCCTCCCCCTGACTGTTATTCCCTCCCCATAACTGTTATTCCCTCCCATGACTGTTATTCCGTCCCCCTGACTGTTATTCCCCTTGATTATTATTCCCTCCCTGACTGTTGTTCCGTCCCGTGACTGTTATTACCTCCCCTGACTGTTATTCCCTCCCCTTGCTGTTATTCCCTCCCCTGACTGTTATTCCGCCCCGCTTACTGTTATTCCGTCCCCCTGACTGTTATTCTCTCCCCCTGACTGTTATTCCGTTCTCCTGACTGTTATTCCCCCTGACTGTTATTCCCTCCCCTGTCTGTTATTCCCCATGACTGTTATTCGCTCCCCCTGACTGTTATTCCCTCCCCCTGACGGTTATTCCCTCCCCATAACTGTTATTCCCTCCCATGACTGTTATTCCGTCCCCCTGACTGTTATTCCCCTTGATTATTATTCCCTCCCTGACTGTTGTTCCGTCCCGTGACTGTTATTCCCTCTCCTAACTGCCATTCCTCCCACCTAACTGTTATTCCTTCCCCTGACTGTTGTTCCGTCCCGTGACTGTTATTCCTTCCCCTGACTGCCATTCCGCCCCTAACTGTTATTCTGTCCCCTTGACTGTTATTCTGTCCCCCTGACTGTTATTCCCCCCTGACTGTTATTCCCTCCACCTGTCTGTTATTCCCTCCCCCAACTGTTATTTCCCCTCCTGACTGTTATTCCGTCCCTCTGACTGTTTCCCCTGGCTGTTATTCCCTCCCCTGACTGTTATTCCGTCCCCCTGACTGTTATTTCCCCCTGACTGCCATTCCGCCCCCCAACTGTTTTTCTGTCCCCCTAACTGTTATTTTGTCCCCCTAACTGTTATTCCATCCCCCTGACTGTTATTTCTTCCCCCTAATTGTTATTCCCTTCCCTGACTGTTATTCCGTCCCCCGACTGTTATTCCCTCCCGCTGACTGTTATTCCCTGCCCCTAACTGTTATTCCATCCCCCTGACTCTTATTTGTTCCCCCTGACTGTTATTCCGTCCCCCTGACTGTTATTCCGTCCCCCTGACTGTTATTCCCTCCCCTGACTGTTATTCCGTCCCCCGACTGTTATTCCCTCCCGCTGACTGTTATTCCTTCCCCATAATTGTTATTCCATCCCCCTGACTCTTATTTGTTCCCCCTGACTGTTATTCCGTCCCCCTTACTGTTATTCCGTCTACCTGACTATCATTCCCCCCCCCTGACTGTTGATCCGTTCCCCTAACTATTATTCACTTCCCCCGACTGTTATTCCCTCCCCCTGACTGGTATTCCCTCCCCCTGACTATTATTCCCTCCCCTTAACTCTTATTCCCTCCCTGACTGTTATTCCGTCCCCCTGACTGTTATTCCCTTCCCCTGACTGTTATTCCCTCCCTTTGACTGTTATTCCCTCCACCTGACTGTTATTCCCTCTCCCTGACTGTTATTCCATTCCCCTGACTGTTAACCAGTCCCCCTAGCTGTTATTCCCTCCCCCTGACTGTTATTCCGTCTATAATGACTGTGAGAGGTTTGAATAATAGACCAGGTTCTTTGCAGACTTAACTCCTGCAGCGTCAGATGGTGACTGGCAACCCGGCGCTGCCACAGACGAACTCCCGCCTCCACTCATGGGAAAACATATCGTACGATGGTACTCCATCTCACAATGGCAATGCACATTTGAATAACGAAAGGAAAGCAATGCAGTCATAAACAAAAATAATGCAAGCAAAACAGTCAAACAAAGACACACAGAAAAAAACCTCTAAACTAATTTTACACCACATACTGTACACTACACCACGTAGTCAGCCAACCAACCCGGGGACCTGCGGCCTCTCCCTGACCTGGCCACGCCCTACTGGGGAGGGGCCGGGGGTGCGAGCGGGGGCGCGGGTACGGAGGGCACCTCCTTAGGGGGGCCAGGAGGCATAGCGTGATGCACCACAGGAGTGGTAGGCACAGGGGTGGCGCCGCATCGCAGGTGGCGTCTGTTGCGGATGGACACCCTGCCACTGCCAGTCAACCTGACGGCATACTGCCTGTGAGGGCGGGCTTCCACCACTATGCCTGTCCTGTCCCAGAGCTTGGTAGCGGCGTTCTGCACACGCACCTGCTCGCCCACGGCTAGGGGAGCCAGCTGGAGGAAAACACCTCCCCCCGCGACAGAAGGATCCCGTCCTGGGTTTCGGCCAAGCGCACCTCCCTCATATGAAGTGCCTGCCGCCAGTGCTGGTTCACCTTATAGTGCTGTTTGGCCACGGGAACGCCGTCACGGAGCTGGCAGCCGGTGGCAAGTTGGGCGGGCAACTTGTTCACCCCCTGCAGAGGCGTGTTCAGGTACTGGAGGAGGGCCTGCGATGTCCTATTGCAGTCCAGGCTACCCCCGGGCCCAGTGTTATCCCTGAGGAGCCTCTTGGCGTCCTTGACCCCAGCCTCTGCCCTGCCATTGGACTGGGGGAAGTGGGCCGACGAGAGCCGCACCTCGACCCCCTAGACTTGAGGAAATCCGTCATCTCAAGGCTGGCAAGGTTGTACCTCCATCCGTGGAGATGCGCTCAGGTGCCCCCCACCTCGTGAAGTAACCCCGCAGATGGGCGATGATCTTTCCAGAGGTGGCCTCGTTGGGGAAGTGGGCGATCTCCAGCCAACCTGTGAGTCGGTCAGCATATGTTAGGTACTTGTGGCCCTGCAGGTGGAACAAATCGGCCACCACTTGTTGAAAGGGATAGTCTGGCACTGGGGTCAAGACCAACGACTCCGGAGGCTGGGAAGGGGCGTGAGTCTCGCAAGCAGCACACCGGGACCGATGATGCTGCAGGTCACCCTCCATGACAGGCCAATAGACAGACTGCAGGGCCTTCCTGAGCATGGAGTCGAGGCCCTGTTGCCCCACGTGCAGGTTAACGGCGACACGGTGGCGGAGGGAGTCGGGGATGACAAGGCGCACGCAACCCTGGTCAAAGGTGAAGGTGACCAAACCCCTGACCACAGCCAAACCTGTCCCTCACCGAGAAGTACGGGCGCCGACAGGCCACCTCCTGTGACTTGTGGGGGCGCCAGTCGCCCGCCGGCAAGCTCGCCACTAGAATCTGGTATACTGGGTCGTCCTCAGCTGCTTTGCACACGGTGTCTTCGTCCACAGTGATTCACCCATCCTGATCCAGTGCTGCGATTATGACCTGACACACTGCAGCGCACAAGCCTTCCTCTTGTTCCATATCCTCCACATTAAAATTTCGGAATATTACAATCGACCCCCCGAAAAAAAAGACAGCACTGTCCTCATGTGCTGAGAGAAAAAGTATGCAAACGACCCCTCAGAGGAGACCTGCTCTGTTAACTGCATCTCACACCTGCGACATGCTTAAGCAGCATTTCCGTCCTCCAACCTCCGGCACCCCTGATGATGTTAGTTTTCTTTTCCTCTTCTCATATATATATATATATATATATATATATATATATATATATATATATATATATATATATATATATATATATATATTATATATATATTATATATATATATATAAGCCTCTCTCTGTCCATGTGTTTGTGTGTCCGCACGAGAATCTCGGAAACTACTTTACCGATCTGTAGTGATGATGGATGGTGTTATATGTAGTGATGATGGATGGTGTTATATGTAGTGATGAAGAAGGATGGTGTTATATGTAGTGACGATGGATGTTGTTATATGTAGTGATGATGGGTGGTGTTATATGTAGTGATGATGGATGGTGTTATATGTAGTGGTGGTGGTGACGGTGGTAGAGACAGTGGTAGTGGTGGTGATAGCGGCATGATTGTGGTGATAGTGGTGGTGGTAGAGACTGGTTGATAGTAGTGGTAATGATGGTGGTGGTAATGATGTTGGTGGCAGTAGTGGTGGTAGTGATGATGGTGGTAGTAGTGATGGTAGTGATGGATGGTGTTACATGTAGTGATAATGGATGATGTTATATGTAGTGATGATGGATGTTGTTATATGTAGTGATGATTAGACAATCTATCTATATAAAACAAAGAAGTCTGTCTGTTTGTGTGTGTGTGTGTGTCCGCACGAGAATCTTTTAAGCTACTTTATCGATCTGTAGTGATGATGGATGGTGTTATATGTAGTAATGCCGGATGGTGTTATATGTATTGATGATGGATGATGTTACATGGAGTGATGATGGGTAGTGTTATATGTAGTGATGATTAGACAATAAAATAATAACAGTTTAATGCTAAAAAAATATACTTTGCTGTACCTTTGTAGTGAAAAACATGGTGGAACTTATATACACCGTTAATGAACTATTGATAGAAGAAGAAGTTTTGGGGACTGAACAGTGAGACAATGTGGAGCCTCCCAGAGGGTGGCGTCCTACCGTTGCCTAGCGGATGACCCGCTTAGTGGGCGGCGATTCTGCTAGTATATAAATATATATATATATATATATATATATATACAAATAAATCACTGTAGGTGCGCGTGATCTAGGTATATGCTGATAACCACAAGGAAAGAAGAAAACACGAAGTTCCCAAGCGCTTTCGTGTAATTCACTCTTCAGGTTAACGTGGAAAATGTGTATTTTTCCTATTCATCTGACCTTCAAAGTGAAACAGTCTTTCTTTCACGGGGAGGTAAATTGTCGAATCCTCTTTTTTAATGTTAGTAGTTTAATCTGGGGACTGCAGCAAGTGTTTGAGAGTGTCGGGAACTTCATTACAAGAGGAATAATTTAAGGATGTTTTGTTCTAGCCGAGATACCCAACTGGTTACCACCTCCATTGCCTAGTAGTCACCTATGAACTGGTTATGATTAGTAATCCACTAGTTCACTGTAATGTAATCATGTGGTGGTTGTTGTTGACAGTTTGTTATCTTCAACACCGTCACACCTGTAACCCTTGTAGTTTCAGCTGGACTTACGTGTAATCTGTTGTAGCTGTATCACTGTACTTAATGTTCATGCAAACACTTTTTGGCTTTATTGTTTATTTATTAAGTTATTATAATGATGAATAAATCGATAATAGATACCTGATCTTTTACCAGAGAATGTAGGAGGTAATTTACAGAGCTCCTTTTAGCCGTGTGTTGTGTGTGGGACACACTACAGGGGTTACGTCCACTGAGGGCTGGGCACTTGGTGATGACCTGTACAAGTCAGAGGTACGTGGAGGACATGGGAATGTCATATGGCACGTGAGGAAGAAGTGATAAAGTAAACTTAGTTGCTGTTTATCTAGTTAATTTGGGTAGTGTTATGCCATCACTCCTCTTTATCAAGAATTTGCCATTAGTCAAATAAGAGGTGAGGCTTGATAGCAAAAGCATAAAGAAACAAACCCCTGCCACTATTGGTCACAACAACAAACAGAGTAAACACTATACTAACTGCTATATTATCTCCACCAGGCTCTTAATAAGCCTCAGATTAACTCAAAATATATGTTATTGAGGATGAATCATTCACTGCATAATTTCTTAATATAATAAACTTAAGGAATGTAAAGGTAAAAGAACAAATGAAATATAAACAACTACAGCCTAAATTAACCTAAACGATAACCTGAGCCTTACAATACACTTGAAAAGTACAACAGAATAAACCAACTGTACCACACATGGACACATCCTCTCACCAGCCAGGCTCGTCTGCCTCTCTGCACTCACTGGCTGAGCTGGTGGACCAATGACCCATACAGTGCTGTAACCATGTCGCCAATTATCATACAAATTTACCTAACTAATACTCAGCATTAGACCGCGTTCATTTAATACATACATATTATAAATTGATGTACATAACATATTAAATAATGATTACATACGGGAACAGAGTAATATAAAATATAGCCCTACCTACTGAACAAGCAGGGTACTTAACAGTAGTGTAAGTTATACAATTAATATACTGTATGTAAATAGCCCACATTTACTACTGTCTATCTGTTCACAGAAGCTACAACAGTTTTTCTCTCTGCTTGTACAATATAGTCATAGATTGGGTAGTAAAGGGTGAAAACAAGATCCACATTGAAATCGACTAGGTTTCATTGCTGATTATTATTATTTTTTTTACGAGTGGCGGCTAAAGATTACTCAGCAATATTCAATAAGTACCATCTAACATCTAACACCCTTAAAGTTTTGTTATTATTACTATCTAAGTTATATTATTCTAATGTATGTCTGCCCCCAAACTTTACTCTGTAAATAATTTACTTGGGCCTGAGGTACTGTACAGTTCCCTGCAGGAGTAACCCCGTGATCATGATTCCGTCCCTGTGGCAATATCGCAGTGGTGGGTGAGACCCGAGCTTCCAACAACAATTACAACGGTGATTTGTTCATAACAAGAATACTTAATGTGAACTCATGTTTGGAAGTAAGCAGTGTCCAAGTACTGAAGTCTTGATGAACTAAATATTAAGTAATGTGACAAGCTTCTAAGTAAATACATATTAGTCTATAGCCGTAAACTCATCATACCTCAACCTGGCTGTATACAGAGTCACAGATGGATATCACTGACTGGTGTCTTGGGGTCTTGGATAACTGAAGATCTTGTTGTAGTAAACAAATTTCACGATCAACTCCATAAGAAGATAAGTTACTTTAACTTTTTTTTTGGCAAAATTGATTATTCACTTTTAATTTCTGTCAAATTACCCTAAATTTTAATAAAATAAATAATAATGAGGGATATTAAAAAAGAAAGAATATGTTTTGTATAAAATTCTATTAACATAAAATTTCATGATTGAAAACAACACAATGTAAGTGAACTGTACTTTAAAAAAAGATAATCTCTACACCACGATAACTAAAGACACACAACGAAATCTACAAATAAATAATAAAATAACATGTATGTGACCCAGTACCCACCACTGACTGACTGTACTGTACTGTACCATACTGTTCTGCGCTGTACTGTACAGTACTGTACTGTACCGTGCTGCACTGTACTGTACTGTACTGCACTGTGCTGAACTGTACTGTGCAGTACAATACTGTACAAGTACTGTACCGTACTGCACTGAACTGTACTGTACTGTACTGCACTGTAATTATAATTGAAATTGTAATTGACCTTAAAAAGTATAATTAATCTAAGCCTGCTGTAAATGCTTGTAGGGCTTAGCTGCTTGTGTTGCCGTACTGTACAGCCAAATTCCATTTGACTTGCCATTAAGATTAAGAGAAATAAAGCTAATCTCGAAGAATGTTTTCTTTTTTCACCCAAGGATGTTATGAAAATAGAGATTATGCATTTCATAGATTTGTATGAAGACAAAACTGAAAAAATAATTGTAATATCTGATACTTAAATCAGTTAAGGATAGAAGATGGAGAATGTTTTAAAGAAACTTATACAAATAGCATAACAATTTTCAAAACTGTCCATTTATTTTTTAATGTATTTTGAAAGTCAAATACTGTAATCAGATTTAAATAATGATTAATATGAAAGTATACTCGTATATTGTAGTATATATATATATATATATATATATATATATATATATATATATATATATATATATATATATATATATATATATATATATACAGTATATATTAGGGTGACAATAGTGCATAGGGGTGAATTTCTAAAATTGATTAAATAGAATGGCCATTGGTCCAATACTGCGTACCCATAAAAAAAGAACACAGGCGAAATCCTGGGTCATTTGAACAATATTTAGAGGTAGCTCAAGTCAATTGAAGTTTTATCCTTATAGGCAAAAAATACGAATATTCAAAATATGCCGGTTTATTTTAAAATTTACAT